>MKEJ01006912.1:0-16299 GCA_001753735.1 Embelia ribes | reverse complement strand
AGGTACAACAGACTCAGAACAATAATATAAATTAGAGTGTTTGTATGTATATTAACATGTCATAGTTCATGTTTATGTTGTTTCGTTGTTTCATACATAGGTGAAGCATGTTTTCGTAGAAGTTGGTTATATTAATATAGTGTAAATAGTAGTATATTATCGTTCCTAAATGTGGGTAGTAAATTGTGGTTGGTAAGTAAGGTACAATGTATGATGTAGAAGTTCGATGCTTAGTTGTAATAGTAATGTGAATACTTTCATTGCATTATATATATTCGAAGTGTAGTGGTAATGGTAGCGTATCTGTAGTGAAAATTTTGATAAGTATTGGTATCGGATAGTAGTCGAAGCATGTTTGTACTTTACAAAGTAGTCTTATTACCTGTAAATTTATATGTTGAAGTTATGCTTTATTATATGAAGTAGAAGTTGATTTCTTGATTAATTGAAGTTGTATATGGAATAAAGGATACGCAGAAGTAGAAATGAATTACATCATTATAGATTTTACTAATTCATTTAATTGAAGTAGCATTGTTCATTTGATGAACTAAAGTGGTTGATTTTTGATAAATGAGAAGTATGAAAGGATTTCTTAATGCGTTGAAGTTTTGAACATGAAATTTTTAAAAGGAAAGTGGGAAGTAATTGGTTTTCTAGTTAAAATGTTCTGAAGTTCAAAAGTGAAATATTTTTCAAAGTTGGAAAATCATTGTTTTGTTTTGAAGTTTGAAGGGAATCGAAACGTATGAACTTTCCAGGGTTTCAGAAAGTTTGGTAGCTGAATGGTTTCGGAATGTTGGAAGTTTTTCAGAAAGAAAGTTTTGAATTAAAAAGGTAGAATGACAAATTGAATAGTATATTTGTAGTGACTTTCATTGCATACTTATAGTTAATAGTTGTAGATTTTCAGAAATAGTTTTATATATTTTTGGGGCTTTTCAACGTGAGGTTTCAGGACAATTTTTAGCTTGATTAAAGGTATGATAGACTAGACGCTCTAACTTAAACTTGAGTATTTGTCGTATATGATTGTGTTTTATACATTTTTGTAGATGAAATACGTATACTAGTTGTAGTTTGTACACTAACGTGAATTGTTAAGCATTATAGGATACCTAGTTGAACATGAATTGATACGTTCAAAGTTATTGATGTATGAGTAAGTGATTAACATAGATATAATATCATTCATTAACTTGTGTAATTTTATTCATATATTGTTCTCGTAGTTTATTATTAACATATTTATCATATCATGTTTATCATTATCATGTTTATTATGAGAAAGAAATGTAAATCGCATGAGTAATCAAGCGAAGCATTGACATTCATGAGTTGGAATGGCATAGTTCTCATCGAAAACATGATTTATACGTGTTGGAAACCAAGTGTGGTCCCATTTCTTGTCGGGCATTGTATCACTATTTACAAAAAGAAGCAATGAAGCCTACAATATTACCATGAAAGTCGGAAAACCTGCAGTAAGGACTTACCATTTATTGGTCACAGTGCAGGTAACAAATAAATGAAGGCTTTATTTTCGTTACATTGTGGGTAGCGGAACCTAGCAGGCGAATGTGGTACCAAACTTAATAAAATTATTGATACAAGTCCAAAAACTGTATTTAAGTTGTAGATATAACGAGTTGGTATAGTTGCATAGTATTGCATACGTGAACATTTTGCACATTTCTTTATGTTCTTACAGGCTTGTCGTTGATAGTTGTAGTTCGTAGAAAACTATTTCGTTGATTTTTGTTATTTGTCAAGTGATTGTCATTCATTTCAGCTTTAACATTTGACGACATCATACATATCAGAGATTCAGAATTATGTATAAGTTGTAACATGATTATTGTCTATGTGTAAGCATGGTAAATTTGGGACAATGTATCGCCATTTGATTTTAAGAATTAAGAAAAATAGGCAATAAAGAAAGCTATACTTTAACCAAAGCAATGAGATACATTTCCAAATTTTCCTTTCGCTGTAGTCGGGATAAATCCTCGGATGTGTTTGTAAATGTTTGGCATAACAGTATGCACACATTGTATTAGTAAGTTAACAAGGTATTTGTATATCTGATTTGTAGCTTAAGATTATTGTAAGTCACATTTTGTTGTGACATAAATGTAGCAAGTGTTAAGTGCTTAAATATGATGTTACGTGAGGTATGTATGTTGACATGCTAAGGTTAAATGATTATCGAGGAAATGATGTACAGATGCATGATGTTGTATTGATAATTAAGCGGAGGCGTATGTATACATTTTGTTGTTTTTATAAGAAACGAGACGTATGAATATTTACGGTTATATGTATATACATATATATACTATTTATGTTTATTCTTGGGTATATACATGCGATATACTATTCAGACTCCTCTTTATAGTTTTATTGAGAATTTGACAGTATATGTATATTTTTTTTGCATGTGTATCTTTTGCCTAACTATTTATAGGCATTGCGGAGGATTAAAGACAGGTAGGAAAAGTAAAACACCTTTAAAGATGTTTTGAAGTATTGTTGTATTTGAGGAGCAGCTGTTGATATTTACTTTATATATTTTTGCACCTTTAGTGGCCACTTGTTGTAGACTGTCATTCGAGCCTTAAGTGGCCTTATGTATTACATATTGTTGTTATCTTCAGTGGCGAGTGTTGTATTTTTGGAAAGAACTGAATGTAATCTATATTGTTAGTATTGGATTTGACGTTATATGAAAGTATAAATATGTACACAGGACGAATAACATATTTATGCCTTCTTCTTTTTCTTATTAGCAAGCTTACAATTTTCATTTGTATATGTAAACAAGAGTCGATAGTTGGCATTATTCTGCTGCAATGCTTTGTATTGTATATGACGTTATAAATTGGAACTATTTAATTATGTAAATATACATGTTTAAAATAATTGTATCATTAGTCATCTTATGTATTATGGCCAGATGATTATTGTAGGCAAGAAATGAGTTGTTATAACTATTGTATGCATATATATATTTCTTGTTCTTTTAACTCACGTTCCCGGATCACGGATTGTGGGACGTGATAATAAATGTTATATAAGGAGTATTTTTGTAATTTTAAGAGTAATTTATGGTTTTAAAGCTGAATTTCACTTTGCCTTCAAAATATTTGGGATAAAGTACAATCAACATATAAGCCTCATAGGAGATAATATAATTTTAGAAACCTCAGGAGGTAATATGCCATTGTTATAAACCTCATGGGGATAAATGGCTAAAGGCACAACCTGCAAATTAAATAAAAAAAAACACTACAGGCACTACAAAAAAATACTAATGGCGTCACACATTTAATATATCAAATATAGTTTAATTCATTCATAAATAATAGGGGAAGTTACAAAACTGCTCTTCGTATATAAACTCACAAAACCCTCTCCCCGACACCTACCGTCGCCACCAACCATCTCTATCTCTACCATAAATCGCCCACTACCACCACTGCACTGCTCCGAACCACTACCACCACTGCACAACTGCACAGCTCAAATGATATATTCGACTATGAGGGTATTGAATGTTACTAGCTACATTCGACCTCCAGATGGTTGAATGTGTTATTTGACCAATCTAGGGTCAAATGTACCCTAGCTGTACCGACCTCTATGAGGTCAAATATATTGACGTGATCGAAGTTTAGGGTTTATCAAAATGTATTGTAGCCAATTTTTACCAACTTTTTTGGGTCATGATCCAAATGTATTGTAGCAAAAAAATTAAGTTATTACTCATCTATTTATGCATAATTGGTGTAATGTAGTAGAACTTAAAAATTGTAACTTTGGATTTATGAGTTGGCAAAAAAACTCAATATTTTCAAGAGATCCATTTGATTTTCAATTGTTTTCTAAAAACTCAAATAATCATACCTTATTAGATTTGATGGTTTAATTTGGTGGAAATTAGTGAGAAAATAATGGTGAAATGAGTTTTATGTGCAAGATGAAGATGTAGTGAGGGAGAGAATATAATGAAGATGAAGATGAAAAGTAAAGTAGGGATGAATAAAATGATTAAAGAGAATATAATGAAAAAAGGAAGAAGATGATGATGATGATGAATAAGATGAAGTGTCTGATTGATTGCAGAGCAAGTGTAGTTTTGATAATTGATTATTGTGGTGCCAATAATAAATTAGTAGTACTTGAAATAAAAATTAATTATTACATTTAGTTTGTGGTGCCATAAAGTAAAATAATTTTTAATGGTACGATGCCCGAAATAATATAATATTTTTAGTCATTTGTGTGGTTTCTTTAGAATTACCTTATAAATATTGAGAAACGGAAGGGCTACAATTCATTAACCTTCGAAATTCTCAGCTCCTTCTTGGATAAATAAATATTACCCTCTTACATGGAACTGATGAAATTGGCACCCTATGTAAAAATATTGGGTCCGTTACAAATATAAAATGGGAAGTTATAAAAATAAAAAAAGCAAAATTTGGTGGACTTTTGAAATACTTTCATTGTAACAAGGGTCAAGTTTTGTTATTATGCAGTTTGTACCAAAATAATTCATGCATCAAAATTTTATAAACACCAAATTACAAGTATACGTTAAGTAGAAGAGATAGAATCATAATAAATTTTCTTTTTTCTACTTGGTACATACTTATAGATATCTGATTAATATTTATATTATTTTTTGTACAAACTGAATAGTACCAAAACTAGTATTGTAGTCAACGGTATAAGAAATTTAATCAACTTTTATCGTGACATTTAATTTTTTAAAATATCGTCACTATAACATAAATAATAATTTTAATGCTAACAAATAAAACCTTATGTCGCTTGTTAACAACCGTTAATTTTGTTGACTACCATTCTAGCACTTGCCACTTGGTTGAAAGCATATGGTGAAACGTTGTATAATGTACCATACAACATTAATTATTTTATATTTATTAACTAATAATAATATCCTAGACATGAAAAATACCATAGTATCACATATTAATGTTTAATTAATATGGACACCAACACCAACTCAACTAGGAATGTAGCTGAACAACGTAAAATTTATAATAGGGAGCTAAAATTAGGGAAAGCTGGAGCTAATACCATATATATATACATATACATATATATATATATATATATATATTTATTTACATAAAAATATAGTTTTCTTAATGTATTTTTAAAACTATGAAAGGTGTTTTATCCCCTAGCAAATGTTTATTTCGTCCCTCGATGCATATCCATAATCCCCATAATTTTTAAGTTACGAAGCAACAAATAATTAATCCCACATACAAATTTGATGACACAAAAATTTAATGGGAGAGACCTATGGTGATATTCTTTGTCCATGATCTCATTTTTTAATAAAATTCATATTTTCTTTATTTTGTCAAATTACATCTTATGCAAGATTAAATGCTATTCATAATCTTAATACTATATGTTATCATAATTTCAAATTACATTGGTCATCATCTTCTTACATATATCACTGTTTATTAGAAAAATAATTTGCACGCAAACAGATTTTATTACGTCATAGGCTCCCATGTACCAAAAAAAGTTACATTTAATACACTTGACACGTAAGCACACATTTACCATTTTGTAAGGATTATTAAAATCATAACTTTACCATTTTGTCATGCACATATTTCGAACTTTGCATAAGCCTTCCTACCCATTTTAATTCCTCAAATGAGAAATGGTAGCGAGAAATAAATCAATTTTAGCCTTTTTTTTTTAAATACTTTCCCAAATTGCTATACCCACTTTTTCAAACAAAAAAGCCATTATTCACCCTTTTTTCAATAAAAAATTATTTTTTTCCATCAAAAACTAATTCTTTCTACCGTATTTTTACAAATATTTTAGTTATTATTATTATTATTTTTTTATGTATAAAAAATTTGTTGAGAAAGTTAGAATTTGTCTAATTTCTAAAATTTAATTTTCTAGTAAGGAAATAGATTTCTAAAAGGTCAAATTTAAAAAGTTAGAACGTGAATGATCTTATGCTCCGTGATGTCCTCCTTATTCTGAAAATTAATTCATTATTCCGAAAATAAGAGAACAAAACCCTACTAGAATATTCATTAAAAATTAATTACCATAATCACAGACTTTTCATTTGCATTCGGAAAATATAGATATAGGGTTCGTTATGCTCACAGTCCCCATAATTTCAAATATGATCTATTTGGCCCATATAGTTTTAATTGAAGCAGTATTAGTCCCCTAAGTTTTGAATCCGTGACGTGATTTGTCTTTAATATGGACACAAATTCATTAAAATGGTTAGAAATTATATGGAGCGACCAATATATACTTTTGTAGAAATAATTTCTTATTTTTGCGTTCTTCTTTGTTGATATGATTCCTACTTTGAATACCTTTTTTTTCAGGTTTTCAATATGGAAAAAAAAACAAACAAACCTCGTAACACATAAAATTGATTTTTAGAATTTGGTAACATCATTATCATCATCTAAGTCTTGAAAATTTCAATAAATTGGGATATACTAAATTGAGAAAAAAATATATGTTATGTAAAATAAAAATAGAGTTCGTTTTTTCTGTATTTTAATAAATTTGATGGAAATACTCTAAGTCTAGGTAGTTTAATTGTCTAGTTCCATCATATCGCAACTTCTTATATGCTCAAATACTTATAAGACCCGCCATTTTAGTCGAGATGAGGTCAAGCTAATTGGAACTAGTTATGTTTTTTTGTCGCCCGGTATGATCCAACGTTTTTTAATATACAGAGGGCCTTTTGCTGGGATGGTAGAATTGTTCAAAGCCTTAACAGGACCCAAATACAACGGCGAATATCTGCATAAGCTCGTAAAGTGCTTATTAGGAGATACGAGGTTGCACCAAAGTCTCACTGGCGTCGTTATTCCTACTTTCGATATCGAACTTCTTCAGCCAACTATTTTCAGCTCGTACGAGGTCTCTCTCTCTCACTCACTCGCATTCTAGATGTCGGGTTTCTTGAATCCACAAGATTGTTAGTGGTAAAATTGTAAGATAAAAGGAAATTGATTTTAACAATGAATTCTAGTGAAAATGGATTATATTTCAATTAAACAAGACTAACCATATCATGATATTACTAATTTCGACATGTAGGCGCAAAGTAGACCTCTCATGGATGCGCGATTATCGGACATTTGCATCGGTACTTCTGCTGCTCCAACTTATCTTCCAGCTTATTGTTTCAAAACGAACGACGGACAAGGAAATGAAAGAAAATTTAACCTAATTGATGGCGGTGTTGCAGCCAATAACCCGGTAAAATAAATATCACATATGAGATTTTGCTTTTTTTACTGCATACCTGTGACTTTTTATTTTTGTTTTACTCATGTGCATAAAAAATGAAAGAAATAAATAAAGTTGGCATGTAAGAATACGTAGATAGGGATACGATCAGGAGACAAAAGTTTTTACTTTGTTGTTTCCTATAATAATATAAAAGCACTTCATAAGATGGATTTTTGTTTTATTTCAGGGTAAATCTTATGCAATTGAGATTTAACATTAAATTCAAAATATAGGGGTGCTTTCGTCCATAATACTCTAAAATACACTTCAAATATTGATTTTCTAAATGAACTTTTCTCCAATGAATCTCATTCCAACGTGACTTAAAACTTGTTTGGGTGCAACTTATAAACTCTAATTTCTTATGACCTTTTTTTTTTTCCCTTAAAAGTTGGACAGCGTTTGGCTGAGCGTATTTGCTGTTTTAGCTTAAATAAATTTGATACATCAAGTTTTTTTCCAGTAAAAATAAGCTAGCTTATTTGTTTAAAAGCTACAACCAAACAAACCTTTAGGCTCAACATTTACTTGTGAAGAAGAAATTGAATGTGATTATCATAAAAAAAATGCATGGTAACGAAGTTCCAGAGTCCATAAAACTAATTTTCATCTACGAGATTACTAAAACTAGACTGTTATGAAAAACATTCCTCCAAATCATATCCTAATTATTTTGTGCAAGTACCTGAAATCCTGAACGAAACAAAATAAACCTTACATTGTCGTTTATTCCATGAAAATACAGATTCAAATTAGTAAAATATATTTTCCCTCTTTCTCTTTGGTCGCAGACCTTGGTCGCCATCAGCGAAGCGACAAAGCAAGTGTTCAAAGAAAATACCGATTTTTCTCCAGGCAATCCACTAGACTACACGCGTTTTCTTGTAATTTCGTTAGGGACAGGCTCGGCCAAGATTACGAAAAAGTATACAGCTAAAGCGGCTGCCAAGTGGGGCGTCATGGGGTGGTTGTATAATGACGGTTATACCCCTCTGGTTGATATCGTAAATCAGGCGACTGCCGATATGGTTGATTATCACCTTTCTGTGGCCTTTGAAGCCTTTCAGTCAAGCAAGAATTACCTTAGAATTCAAGTAAGATAGTTTTTATTTTATTCTTTATTCTTAAGGTTAATTTCAGAAACGGTCACCATAGTTTTAATTAAAGTTCAGTTTGGCCTCTATGTTTTGAATTGCAACAATAAAATTTCACAAATTTTGAAGAAGTAAAACAGTGGGTCCATGTTATAGACGAAAAGTCATCCCAAAGATGAAAATCTATCAATGAGTGAATTTTTTTTTTTATAGAGTAAAGTGGCATTTCTTTTATCACTTACATTGGTATCAACTCCTACAATAATCACCATTTTGGAATTAGAGAAATACTATGGAAGGGACCCAAACTATAATTACCTTTTTAAGTTTTTCAAATTTTGGGCTTTCAAATGAAACTACAAGGACCAAATAGAATTTGGTCTAAAGTATTGAGACTATTTGTACAACTCACCCTTATTCTTACTAATTATTTATTTCTTCTATTTATTAGTGAATAATTAAATCCTGTGAGGATAATTCCTTTGGTGAAAATGGTGAGCCAACTTTCTCTTCTTGACTTTGTGATTATTTAGTGAGACAAGAATGAGTTTGCTTATAAGAATTAGGGGGGGAAAAAAAGACTAGTGACTGTGATGTCTTAGCTACCTAAATATGTATTAAAAAAAGGTTGTTGGAAATTCCAACTGACAATCCAGGTGTTCGAATAAGAACCTTGGTCGTGGTCTTTTTTTAATGCCACAACATTTCATTTTCATTTTTTGACCATCCATTTTTTATTTGGTCATCTTTTTTTGTTATGCTTTGTGGTATATTAGGATATTATATTTGCTGATATACATGACTCAGGCCATGTTAGCTGTACGTACTCACGTCTTGTTCAAAATTCTTAACCAAGGACCTTTTGCATTGAGATACAGAAATAAATGATAATTGGCTTGTCCTTTTGATTTTAAAAATTTTCTTTTTTTTTTCCCTTAAAAATATATATTCATTTACCTAGTTAGTTTTTAAGTTAAGTTTTTTTCGTGAAATTTTTGCCTAGAAAAATTAGAAATTTTAAACTGAATGCATCTAATTTTTTTTTTGTCCTTAATTTGAAAAAGTTATTATTTTATTATCATTATTTACACGTTGCAACCAAACAATTTAGATCCACAGCTTCGACACATTTAACATTTTACGACTATATAAAAGATTGGATGGTAAATTCAGGATGACACATTGAGTGGGACAGTATCATCAGTCGATAGAGCGACCAAGAAGAACTTGGAAAACCTTGTTAAAGTTGGTGAAGAGCTATTAAAGAAACCAGTTTCGAAGGTGAATTTAGACACTGGCAACTACGAACCCGTTGAGAATGCTGTCACCAACGAAGAAGCCATCAAAAGGTAGCCGATGTTTCTAAATCTTTTCGTAAATGAAGCCTTATTTTGCGACACCCCTGTCAAACTTAATAATATGGTTTTCTTCTATGAACAGCTTCGCGAAGACACTTTCAGAAGAAAGGAAGTTCCGGGAGAAAAAGTTCACTAGTATGGCATCAGAGTAATAAAAGTTCGAAAAGAACATAATTCGGACGGGGTGAGGAAATAATAGGACTTGCCATTTTGCTTTATTTTTATTGTTGACAGTTATGCGTGTCAAGAATAATCGATTATATGTTGATTGAACGAATGTAATGTTAAATAAATGAGTTCGTGCCAATAGAACAATTCTTCTTTTATTTATTTATTTTATATATGTGTGCGAGGACGGTTCGATTGGGGGTAATAGGCTTTTACACACAACCACAGCAAATGTGTAATCATACAGAACAAAACTAAGAGCTCATGGAAATGAACATACTGAGATCAGTTTAACCTACAATATAATCCCATTTCCCTGCTTCACCGCAAATATTGCTAAATCACATAACCTGCACATATTTCGGTTCCAAATTAACTAAATTTTCAGAAGATGACATTCCGACCGCTACATTTTGATGAGATTGACGAGCCGCTAGTAAAGCCTCCCAAATGCACTAATCGTCAATTGTTTCGACCAGATGCCATCAAATCAACTAGACAAGCAAAATGTGCTAAAATACAATCTATATTGGGGGTGCTGAAGGGTGAACGATGAGCTGCCAGTTCCATTGGCAGAGTGTTTTAACACTGGGTAAGAATCTCAGCACCATCTTTTGTTATTAAAATGGTGTGCTCGAATTGAGCTGATAGACTTCCATCCTCGGTCACAACTGTCCAATTATCATCCCACATTATTGGATTTGTGCTACCCATTGTCAGCATTGGTTCTGTGCAAAACAGAAAAAATAACACGGCCACCGTAGTTAATCGCTTACTGTCAGGTTGAATTCTAAACAGAGAGATGAAAATGACTATATAGACACAAAGGGTTACCGATTGTAAAGGTCTGATTCACCATCATCCGTCCACGTTCTCTGTTTCCTGAACAGATTATATCGTGCATATAAAAGCAGTCAAAGCTATTAAGGATATGTGAGAGATATAACTAGGGGATGATTGGGGAAATTACTGTAGTGCAGAATGACTGGATCAGCATGGAAAACACGCCCCACTCCATGCCCACAAAACTGCTGCACAACACCATAACGGTGTCTATCAGCAATTTCCCTGAAATCGAAACAATTGATTAGTGAAATTGTACAAGTTTTACATGGAAGTAAGCAAATGCTTTTATAAGGTCAGCGAAGAAGCCAAGAAGGGTATTAATATACATAATTGAAATGGATACAAAAGTATATAGGTGACGATTCCCAAAATCTCCAATTCACAGTAATTGACAAATAACTGGATAAGAATCTACGTCTGAAACACTATAGAAAAGGTCTTACTGTATAACTTTGCCAATTTTCTTGTACTCAACTCCTGGTGCACAAATTGATATAGCCTTGTAGAGGGATTCCTTCGTTACCTACGCATGAAGGAAAAAAAGAAAAGAAAAATTCTTGTTAAGTATTCAATGAAGTTCATATTATCACAACAGCCCCAACAATGATGGAGGAAATACGACAAAGCATTGCATAATGATTAATTAGTACCATGAAAAGTATACCTCTACCAATTTTTTGGCATCATCATCAACGTCTCCACAAAAGAAAGTTGCTGATGTATCACCATGATAACCCTGTGCATATAACAAAGTTACATATATATTGACAGAAGTACAAATGACAAAGTGACGCTCCTAATTCTCAATTCCAAAAATAAGTAATACGCTAATGACGCGAAACTTATATTTTAACTTTCACATAGGATCAGATGAAGAAAATAATAACATCACTCAAAAGGCATAGAACCTCTTACGTTTAAATAAACGGTAACATCAATGTTAATAATATCCTTGTCCTGCAAGAGTAAAGCACCAGGAAATAAGTATTTGATACGAAGAATACAACTTCTTACGAAAAAGGAAGATATTCAAGAACTTTATCAAACAAACCTCAAGTGCACGGGAATCTGGAATCCCATGGCAAATGCATTCGTTCACTGAAGTGCAGACACTCTTTGGGAATCCCCCATAGCCAAGAGGTGAAGGATATGCACCATTGTCAATAATCATTTGATGAACAGCTTCATCAATTTCATCAGTCCTTATGCCTGGCTGCCAATAGAAGCTATGATTTACTTAATCCTAGACAATGGCAAGAACATAGTAATGTAGAGTTTGCTGTGTAGAAATAAAGAGCGTCCAAGAAGAAAACCAACATGAATGGAGATAGTTTATAGACGAAGATGCAAAGATCATTACAAGGTTCAATTCCCGTGAACCAAAAAATTGTTCATAAATTTTCTAAAACGTGGTAAGGAGCTTAATTCAATTAAAAATGGAGAATGGCTGACGTTTGAGATGTAAGAATTAGGTTATGGAAGGGCAAAGAGGCTGGTAACTAAGTTCAGTGAAAGCGCTAAAAAGGCATTCTGTTATAATACTGGTACTGCAGGAGTTCTTCCATTCAATTGACTGGGTAACTATCTTTCATCCCATGAAAGAATAAAAAGCATAGGAATATTGCATCTTATAAATACAAACATATAAATATATATACATATTATATATTATTACTGGTTGTTTTTTCTACAAATCACACCATGCACCCATAATGCTTTTCATTTCTGTATATGCAGACAGTTGACAGAGTACCTAATGATGCTCACGTGAGAATTAAAGACAAAAGCCAACGTACAGATCATCAGAAAGAAAATCAAGTACAAGAGCTGAAAAATGCACCTTTACTAAAGTGCCAGCATATTCAAGAACTTGTGCGGCAAGCTTTCCCGAAGCTCTCATGCAATCAATCCCTTTATGGTCGTGCACTTCTGGCCCACTAGCAATACCAGGGGGCTTTTTAGAATCGACATAAGGAGGCCGTTGTATGTGATCTGGTACAATTCTACACGGAGACAACTTTCCCGGCCTCAGTCGCGTGCGCTTGCTGCCTGGTTCATCAATATTACTGCACAAAAGTCCAATTAAAATTCACAGTTAAGAACAACAACAAACCACTCGAGCAAAGTACTCCAGTCTCCAGCACTATCATCCATCATACCAACAGGTTGTCATGTTTTGGGAAGGAAAATATACTTCATGGTTAAAGAAACATGTGTTTTTGACATCAACCATTACTAAATACAAGCACATTGCATAAATATACTTATCAATTTTATCAGATTAGTAACAAAGCAGCCAATGACGAGTCCAAATTACAATCTTCTAACAAAATGGCATTTGCACAATATAGAACAATAAACATTACCTTCTATTAAATAAGAGATCCGTTAATCCAGAAAATGTTCTTGGCAGCTGCATATAAACACGTCTGCATCCTGCAAGCCCAAACATACCAGTAAATTGCAGTCAGTAGTAAGCAAATGCCGAATTCTATTTACTTTCACAGAATCAATCAGATACAGCTACTTCTGTAACAAAAGCTTATACATTACAAACAAGTAATAAGTAAAAAAGAACCCTTGAATCAAGTAATATTTACTACCACGAAATCAATCAGAAACAACTACTTCTGTTTCAAAATCTACGAGATAAATTCTCCACAAGCAAAATGCAATTAAAAATCAGAGTACTTTAGGGCACTTCCAAACTGCTCCTAAACTAATAATACTTACCCTACATTCTGAGGATTAAACTCAAGGGACTCCTCCGACCAGTGCATCCAAACACTGTTCAACCCCCTAAATAATAGGTGGTTTGCTATTTCATCTCCAGCTTTTTTCCAAGTTAAAGGGGTCTAGCATGAGCATTCTTCATATCCTAGCCTAGGATTTAGAGTTTAGCAAATAGGGATTAAACTTTAGGAGTTGAAAATAGTAACTCTAGAATGGTGCATGGGCACTCATACCAGAGCCCGTAAATCACTCTCTATACTAAATAGGGATTATATCTAACATAATGCACCAACCAGTATATACAAACATTTTTCAATCCCCTAAACAATAAGAAGGTTTACCAAAGAGCTCTCCTTAAACTGAGAGACCATTGTTCATCCCCGCTCCATTTTAAAACTCTAAATAATAAAAACACAAGAGCCATAAGACCCACAAAAAAAAAAAAACATAACTTGGGACAAGTACAAAGCCCCCAATCTCAAAGGTTTACGACAGCTCCTAAGAGCATTCACAACAACATTTCTAAGGACACTTCCCCTTTCTCATTTGACAAAGTAAATGAGAAAATTGGCAATAAATTGTCAGAACCAGTCTTTTTATTACCAGATAACTTTCTAGAGATGTAACAGTAATTTTCTCTAATGAAAAACATCATCCACACTTTCTCTAATAAAAAAAAAAGTAAATTTCTTCCACCAAAACAAAAAGAATACACTAATATATTCGAGAAATTAATATTGATATATTGATAAATTAATCATACAGTAGAAAATCAAATTCAGAAATTAAATGAGAAAATCTGGTGTGAATGCTCTAATTCCAAATAACTCGGTAATTGCATAACGATGACTCAATTAGACAGGTACAGTCAAACACAACACTCATACATAACCCAATCATCAGCAAATAAAACAACATAACCCAAAACTAATAGTAATTTAGAAGTAAATGAAGAAGAGAAGATGACCGGGACTGTAGCGGAAGAGCTGGCGGAGAGGGCGGCGCGTGGACCCGAGTAGCTGATAGTCGCCGAGGAAGGAAGATATGACACGTGGCTGGATCGAGAGAGTGGCTCCTCCTCCTCCTCCTCCTCCTCCAGCTGCTGCTGCTATCATGCTTTCTAATGAATTCTCTCTCCTCTCCTCTCCTCTCCTGTTGCGGTCTCTCTCTGAGCTGAACAAAGATTTTCCAGAGCAAATGTTTCTGTCCTCAAATTTGTTTTCCATTTTGGTGTTTTTCGAATCAGAAATCAGTTTCGAATGTAATTCTTATCCTTTTATTGGGCCTCGTGTGGCTGGCCCTTTCACTGTGGGCTTCGTGATATGCTAACATCTTCTGCAAAGCCCATTATTATTATTTTTTTTTTACATAGAAAAAGCATGTGAGCACAATGCAACTTAATTAATTTACGTTACCACAAAATGCAACTTAATTTAGTTTTTTATTTTTACTATTTATGGTATTATTTTATCCCATGAAATAGTTTTGGGACGTCTAGCCCTCGTAATCAGCACCCCTCCATAAAATAATTTTCGAGGTGTTCAGGTGCAACTCATTTGTAGGGAGGGATGGGGCATTGACTCAAAATTTTACGAGTTAGAGTATGAGGTAAATTATAAATCACATAAATAAAATTTTATAATAAAGTTATAGAGATATTTTTATAAATGTATATAAAAGATTTTATTTCGATTGTCTATATTTTGTCTTTTATTAATATTAGATGATAATAATAATGTTATAGATTCTTGACCTCACTTGTAGTCATACATTGCTCTCCAATGTTTTATTATTTTTAAATTAGATTCGGCTATTTTTATTTGAATGAAATTTAAAACTAATCTTATGATTAAAAAAAAAAGGATGGATTGAGAGAGTTGGGCAAATTGCGCCCATCACAATTATAGCCGTCTATTTTTAAATTAGTGGCTAAAATTAAATAAAATTTTTAAATTTAAATTATTTATTTATTTTATGCATTGAATCCCAGATGTTGATTTAACAACGAATGACCATAATGGTGATGGGCACAGTAGGGCGGACCTCCTCAATTCGAAAAAAAAATTATGTGAATGCTTTTAACAAATGGGTAAATATTGGAACGCTCTTAGTTAATCCTACTAATATCAACTTCAACCAATTCTCAGGCATCAAAAGTTATTATTTGTGTTGTCGCACAAATAATTATCTCAGTCTCCATTGTGCAATATTCAAAAATTTTGCAAAATTGTTAAATTCAGTATACCATCACTATCAAGCGCGGAGGTATGTATAGTCAATAGGGCACAGTTCCTCCCCCCTTTGTTTTTTAAGGTAAAATACCCAAAATAGACATGTCCTTTTATTAAAATTTCAATTGTATCCCAAGTGTATAATATCTTTTTATATCTATAATGCCTCGCATTCTCACGACACTCTTTCGCTCTAGGATAGGTGACAACTAGAGCGATACATCCCCCAATCAGCTTGTCCTTTACGCCCTGCCCTTGTTCGCCAGCCTAGCCCAACTCCGCTTGACCGGCTAGTGGCCCCGCCTCTATCCAAGTGTCCGCCTCTGGCACCACACTGCCCCTGTTCGGCTGTTCCCCATAGCCTACGAATCTGATTGAGGGTAAAAATTTATACTTAATTTCTATTTTGTTATCTTTATTACAATTTTGCGTATTTAATTTAAAATTTAAGTTTTTAACCTTATATATTTGTTATATAAAAAATGAATTGTGTAATTGGAATTAATGATATGATAATGTATTGCTAATAAT
>MKEJ01006900.1:0-12014 GCA_001753735.1 Embelia ribes | reverse complement strand
TTTAAGACAGTTGTACTTGTATTATATTTTGAGTTATAGACGATGTATTTATAATTATACTATTTTTTAATGTCTATGGACATGCTGGATGTATATGTAGTAGTAGTATCACCTACATTATTTTGCAGGATTAGTATAGTTTAGTAGATGTAGATTGGTTATGTATTTATCATACCCCGCAATTCGTGACTCAGGAACATGAGAAAAATAAAAGAAAGATAATAATAACTACCCAACCAAACCCCAACCAAAATAATCTCTACCAATAATATATACATAATATGGTTAAATCTCCACAATGATCTACAAAAAGAATACATAATATAATATCAGAGTGCAACAACTCCACTGAGCAACATGCTCAATAAATAAGTAAAAATAAATATAAATAACCTTATCATCTCTAATTACGACCACAACAATTCATCAATAGCAAAATCTTACCAAAAAACAACTAATTTTTATTTTATTTTTCACTACTAGAGCGCAAAATGAGAAAATGTCAACTAAACAATGAGGCGATAAAAATTATATCAACACTTAGCCATAACAATGGCGAGTAAGAAAGGTATATACCTTGAGGCCAAATGACAAATAAAACGGATGAAATAGCCCAAAAATACCCGAAACTTTAACCCCCGAATCAATATAGCAAACGACTTCGGATCATATCGAACCTATATGTTAAAATGATCTACTAGTTATGGGAAATAATAATATGGATTTTATTTTTACAAACCCGAAGGGCACGCAAATTGAAAAAACACAAATAAGAAAAAGGAAAAAAGAAATTTACCTCAAAATGTTCTCTACATCACAAGAATTCCGAATATGAATTTTAATAATTTTTCCGAGCTCTTCTGCTAGGTAAATCAGGAGCCAAAATCTCTCTTCTTCTTTTATTTCTTCTTCTTCCCTCCACTGTTTCTACTAATGTATCTATGTATGTATATAAAGTTTATAAGTCAAAGAGTGGAGACTACACTACTATTACTGCTGATTGTGATGTCCAGAGTAATTCGGATCCTATTTTAACCCCTAAACGTTTCGAATTGCATTCGTCAAAACACAAAAGTTGTATATAATTGAAATATTTTTCCAATGATATTGTAGACCCCAATTGGAGTTACAGTTTTTGAGATATTTCCAAAATATCGAACATGTATCACAACTTCAATTTACGGTTAACCGCGTTCAATCATTTCTCGAGGCCAAACCACACCCATAAAAATCGCACACTACTTCTAAATGCTACTACATGATATATACAATAGAAGAAAAATATTATAACCCGTATAATATTATTTAACAAAGCGAAAAATTTACCCATAAGTTTCGGGACGTTATATCATCCATTCCTTAGAAAATTTCATCCCCGAAATTAGCAACAATTACGATGGGATATCAATACAATTATATAATGAGAACAACCCCAACAGCATCGAACCCGAAAAACGATGCTACTACCTATCGTTAAATGAAACGAAACATCAACTCTGTCTCCAAAATCAACAAATTAACATATCCCCGAAATGAAACGAAACGATAACTCGTAGGGGAATGCCAAACGAGAAAAGCTCCGAATGAAATAACGATAGGATAACAAATAGGGCCAGATACAGTAGGAAAATATAATTCCTTAAATCCATAAATATTGTGCACACACTCATTGGGGTTTCAGAATTATCTTTTGATCGAACTCGCCATAGATAAGACAATGATTTTGAATAACTCTATTGATTAGACATAGTATTGATTATTGGTATTGATTCAAATAAAACTAGACATCTAACAAACGAATCAAAGATTTAGATGAAGCTTCACTTCAGACGATTCATCAAGAACAACTTATAGTCTGAAAGACACCACATCTACTACAACCCCTTCGACTGCCACATCTATCACCACATAGCTACCACATCTCTATCGTATCGCATTCACACTACCGCCGCATCACATCTACAAGCTATCACATAGATTAGTACACCTTTGACTCGTCAAAAATAAAAGCAAACACGGAAGCACTACCGTTACATAATATAAGGCTATCTCTAATTGAATCTCATATTCCTTGTTAGCATACCTTGCAACACATATACAACATATGCCATGCCATACAGGCATCTATACTACACAATATATGTATCACATACATCTAGAACTATACCATGCATCATATGCACCTATGCCACACAATACTCGCATTACACACATCTATACCATCCAATACAGGCATCATACACATGCAATACTACTATGCATGCAAGTCATACACATCCACATAATGCAAACACCCAATATGTATGCTAACCTGTTTAACAACTATGAATGCAATCTCTGACTATAAACCCCCACCCAATAGCCACCAAGGTCTACGTAACCCGATTACCTCTAATACCAACCTGTCATGCCCCACAATCTGTGACCCGGAGAAATGAGAAAAATAAAAGAAAATTAATAATAAGTACCAAACAAAACCCCAATGACAACTATCTTTGCCAATAATATATACATAATATGGCTAAATCTTTATAGTGATCTACATGATGAATACATAATAAAATATCAGAGTGCAATGGTTCCACCGAGCAACACGCTTGACAAATAAATCAAAAGAAATATAATAACAATCTCATCGCCTCTAGCTACGATCACAATAATGCATCAACAACAAAGCCCTATCAAAAGCAGCTACCAATATCATCAGCTATAAATACATGCTCCATCAACATGATCTATACTTCACACCACTACCTCTATAAAACTACATGAGTCCAAAATGTAAATGCAATAAAAGTATATAGGTCAGATTCTAAATAATACTATAAAAATGACTCTAAGTATGCATAAGTCATAAATGCACACGTAAAAATACAGAACTTAACTTTAAATACAAGTTAAGTTAACACATGTGTATGACATGAGGGGAAAGTACTACATCTACAAGTACATGCACTCAGCATGAGGGGAAATCTATGAGTCCACACATAAAGGGTAAGTACAATCCCCCTAGTACATACTCTTAGCATGTATATACTACTATATATGTCATCGTGCAACACCATCTTTGTATACATCATCATCAAATGCCATCACCATTACTGTCGCTGATACACATCGCCAACACTAACGCACCGCGCTCACCCCCCTCCAAGGTTAACATATATCGCTATCAATAACACACAAAGGAAACACACATCGCTACCGCTAATGCACAATGCCAATGTCAACATACATTGCCAATGCCAACACACATCACCAACATCAATTCCAATGTCATCGCCAACGCCAACATTTACATTCTGAAGGCATCACATACCCTCGACTACTATATCACGAAGGTATATTTTTCCCCTACTCCTTATATAACGAAAGCATATCGGGCCCCCGACTCCTCACATAACGAAAGCATATCGGATCCCGGACTAGTCGCACAACGAAGGCATATCGAGCCCCCGACTTCTTATATAACGAAGGCATATTGAGCTCTCGATTACTCATTAAATTTATAAAGGGTTGGCATCATATGTCTTTTTCACTTCATAAATCTAAACTCTACACACACATGCATGCACACACACACATATATGCGCGCGCATGCCCTTCAAAGATCCTCCACACATTTTGATGCAATCAATGCCCCACTATGAACTGCCACCCATGGTGTAATGCGATCATACCCACTCCTATGATGGCACTTATCGAGAGGCTCATAATCATTGGGATAATCTTGTGCACCCCAGCTAAGGTCCTGAGTCAAAGCAATCATGCGCTCATAATGCTGCACACCACACCCAGGGTCCTGACTTAGAGTTATCAGGCACTAATAACTTCAACATATATATATATACCTCTCGTATGTATATATATATATATATCTACACATACATATATATAACTCATATATATAATAACCCCGCGTACGTAAACAATTATGCCACTGTTCTGCCATTCCACAATACTCTGTCATGGATACACCTACACCATGCCACTAGTATGCCATTGTCACCACTAGTATGTCACTATCGTCACCATCGCCACTGATACACACCATCACTAAAGCATTACCGTCACATACACATCATCTCCACATACATGTCACCGCCACATTACATTTACCGTCACCACTGATATGCTACCATTATCTCTGAAACATAATCTCTGTCACAAAGACGCCATCGCCTCTACAAGAACACCAATACAGTACAAATATGCAACCACTGACACAGATGTACTACAACTGCTACTGAGACACTACCACTGATACCAATACACCTTCACTACTATGCCAATGCTACCACAACTACTCCAACACTGCCATAGCTATGCTGATACCGTTATAGCTATGCCAACAATGCTATAGCTTTGTCAACCACACCACAGTTATGTCAACCATGCTACGGAATGCCAATACTGCCACTGAATGCCAATACTGCCCTTGAACGCCAACAAAGCCATATAAACAATACCGCCAAAACAACAACACTATCACAAAAACAACACAACCATTGCAACAATACCATCACAACAACAATACTGCCACAACAACAACATTGTCACTAGATGCTAGCACATCCCCAGATACGCTAACAAAGCCACAAAACATCAACACAACACAGAAATGCCAACACTGCTCCACCATATATGTATATAAATATCAAATCAAATATACATATAACCCTACTATTGAAGTGAATTAGTTACTACTACCAGTATCTATACACTTTGCTGCAACATATGTATACTAACAACATATTTATATACATAAACAACTACCCAAAAAAAAAAAAAATAAAAAAAATAGCATGCTGCACATGTCAAAATACATATAGAAATTCAGATTTATATTATTATTGTGAATCTTCATATACGTTATATGCATCCCGAAAACGTTACAGAAATGCCCCTTTTGCCACTCCCGAAAAGCCCTCCTACGATACCCAAAATGCCACTTCTTGCGCCACTGAATGAGTCGAGCTCCGCCGATCGTATGACCGTGCTCCTATACATAAAAATGTTCCACAACATGTAAGGAATGCATTTTCTATTTTCATTTTATTTTTTACTATTGGCGCGCAAAATGAGAAAATGCCAGCGAAACAATGAGATGATAAAAATTATATCAACAGGTAGCCATAACAATGGTGAGTAAGAAAGGTATATACCTCAAAGTCAAACGATAAATGAAACGGGATGAAATCGCCCCAAAATACCCAAAATTTTAGCCCCCGAATCGATATAGCAAATAACTTCATATCATATTGAACCTATATATTAAAATGATCTATTGGTCACGAGAAATAATAATATGAATTTTATTTTTACAAATCCGAAGGGCACACAAATTGAGAAAACACAAACGAGCAAGAGGAAAAGAGAAATTTACTTCAAAATGTTCTCTACGTCATAAGGATTATAAATATGAATTTTAATAATTTTTCTGAGCACTCCTGCTCGATGAATCACGAGCTCAAAGTTCTCTTCTTCTTCTTCTTCTTCTTCTTCTTCTCCTCCTCCTCCTTTCTCTCTCGCATGTATGTATATGTATGTATGTATATGTGGCATGTACATGCCATGTAAGTAAAGAGAATAGAAAGAAAAACATATGGTTTGGGCCCTACATAATTCAACCCACTCATACAACCCACACCACTACGTAGCAATACACTCCTACGACATCATCGTAATTGCAATAATAATATTATAATGAGATGCATAATATTATTAAATGCGAAAAAGAAAGAAAAAAAATTGACTCCAAATTTCAAGGACGTTACATATTTTGATAACCCTTGGACATGAACAGTTACACACTATTCATACATAACTTGTCAAACACAACATAATTCCACACATTTTATTATATCATTTACCATTCGGGCCACACCGATAGCCCGCACATAATACAATACCATATATCACAAAAAGAAATACAAAAATAATATAGGCCTAATTGGCCTCTAATGACAATGTAAATACGTAGTTGCACACCGATATGTCTATTACTCGAGTGAGCCTTTGCCACGTTTAGTCACGAATTATGGATCCTTCAATGTTGTCCATTACCATGTTTCTATAACCAACAAAACATGATAGAAATTAGGGTCATCCGATAATTCTAAGCATGAAAAACAACACGCATATCTATACAACTCATATATCGTGTGCCATATCATGGCACACGAGTTTCCATGTCCAAGTTTATGTCATTAGTTCTTAACATCACATATTTCACGATTGGTCGGTCAAACTTCGCCATCATATGCATTACATTCGAATCAATTCATTGATAATTCGAACTTAAGTTACTGCACTTGAACTATTTCATTAGGTGGGTGTTGACTCCCCCTTAGGAAGCTAAATGCTCGTTCTTAATCCGAATTATTGGAATTAAGTTTACTGTACCTAAACTATTTCATTAGGTGGACGTTTACTCCCCCTTGGGATGTGAAACACATTCTTAATCCATTTAACACATTTACCATTTTTCACTACTGTTATTCATTTTTTCGTTCGTTCCATTCAGATATTCACCACCCGCAGGTGATATCCCATTCATATTATACATTTTACATTACGGAAATTTATTATCTTTTACCTTTTACTACACCATAACTCATATAGTAAAATTAGCTACCATTTATCCTACGGTAAAACTAAAAAAGGTAAGCAAACATGAAATCTAATCCGATCAAAACTTAGACAATAGAGAATTAATGGGTTTTTCCAATTGAACCTTAGCCTAGAAGTCGACGCATTTTTATCACTTTGACAATTACTGTACGAACGGTGAACAATAGAAAATTTCTCGAAACTCCATCGAATCTATAAAACACAAAGACAAGATCAACAATGAGGCATTAAGACACCTTTTTGACAACTTTCATTCACCAAAAAAAGTTTTCCGGACCGTAAATTTTTGAGAGAATGGAAGAAAGCCCGTAAAAAGTAGAAGATGAAATTTTAATTTGGTGCTCTATTTATAGAAAAATAGGGGAGGGTGACAAAATGGATTTAACTATTGTCATTTAAGTGAAAAGACTCTAAAAACTATGAAATTAATATTGATTAATCACATGAGAATTTAATATATCAACTTTTCATTTTCCAAAGCTAATAATGGCTTAATCGTCAAAACTTATTCATAGGATATAAATAAGAGTTCCTGATTTGTTTGACATGTGTCAAATGTCATAATGACAGGTTATAAACAAACAAAATTATCATAAATTTTATCCCAACAATGTAACCTTATGATAAGGTAGTTATAAATGGGGATCACCTAACCTTGGGCAGAAACCTGATGCAGAAACCTTGGGATACCGCAAGCGCGAGCTACCTCATGGCATACGTTCAAGTCAAACCTAAACTCCATCGGGATGTCTGGAATTGATAGTATCCAAGACCGTTGGAAAGCAGTTGATGACTATGTAGATTTGCAAGTTACATATACAAGAGGTTAATTGAACAAATTCTTAATTTCTTGGCCACAAGCATAAGTAAGAGAAGAATATAAGGGACAACCTTGTTATTTTTTGACAGCTATCTATATGACCAACTAGTAAAGTGTACTATAAAATTGTCATTTGTTAAGTGAAAAGATAGTTCACTATATTTCTCTACATTCAATATTCAATTAAATATTGATTTTAAGTACATTGTACTTTACCTTTTACTTGCATTGCATTTTACTTTTTGACTTTCCCAAATTTACTTAAGCATCGATATCTTTGCAGGCAACCCCTGTTCACACTTTTAGGTACCTCTTGGAGCCTCAAGACAATCTATCTCAGGAGCCTATCCCCAATCCCGGACAACGGCATGACCTTGCTAACCTTCGGATCCTCGACACATCTAAAACATTCAAACAAATCATCTCCTCAACATCCCGTAAGCTAGCGACCTCACTATTCTAGGTTATTTACTCTTCAGATATTCTAACAGTTTGTAAAATATGTGTGCATATGAGAAAGATGATAATTCACCAAAATAATGAGAATTTTTGTTATTAATTGTATTATTATTACTAATTTAAAAAAAATTTATGTATAGTTAACATAAAGAGAATTGTATTTTCATTATTTATTGTACTTAGTAATGTTTGGTTGATTGCTTTGTTACGTTATTATAATTTTTTTTTATAGTTATAAGTTTCCATTTTGATAGATTTTTTTAACTTGATTTTTTTTTTAATTCTGATATTTTTCTTTCTAATATCTTTTTTTTTTTGAGTTACTATCAAACATGTGTTTTATTTAATTCTTCTTTTTTTCGCCTTCAATTTTTTATTTATCTCTTCAAATTAATTTTCTATACATGCTAACCAATTTGAAGGTAGCTTATCAAGAGAGAAAATCCTGCTTAAAATGACAATTTTTATAATAGAAAGGAATCTGAAATAAAGATTGAACTTTTATTGTTTTCCGGAATTAAGTCCGCACGATACATGGATTTATGACAATGCCATTTTGAATTTTGTAGGCATTCTAAAAGGTGGACCTCAATGGAATTAGCGTTTGGTCTTGGAAATAATTGTTTTTTTGAGTTTCCTTTATATCCTTGGATCTTTTGATAGTCAAATAAATTTGGTCGTACAAATGTCCAGATACAAATGTCTACATGAAAGAATGGTATACAACAAACTTTGAACTGCTCAATAGAAAAAAAATACAAATAATAGAAATATATTTGCCCAAAATTTTATAAATAATAGGATGAAAAATTGAATTTTTTTCTTCATAACTTATTATTTTTTTTTCGTTTTCTTATATTTCCCTTGAGTTTTCTAATATTTCGGTAATAAATTTTGTTAAATATTGATAGTTCAGTTTCGTTATGATTTAATTCATTGAAAAAAAAAACACAAATAATATAAATTGCTAAAAAGGGAAAAAAATACAAATAATAGAAAGAAAAAGTAAATTTATTATTCCTTATTTTAGTGTTTTTTTTTTAGATTTTTTATCTTTTGATTTTTTTAGTTTTTTTATAATTTGGTTATATAAGTCATGTTATATTTTGATTTTTTAGTTTTCTTATGAATTGGTTGTTGAATTGTGTTAAAATTATTTTTTCCCTAGTTTATACATACAGAAACTATCATATGGAAAAAAAAATGAAAACATATGAATAAATTTGCTATAATAGGATGAAAATTAGTTTCTTTCTCCATAAATATTTTCTTTTAGTTTTCTTATATAATGATTTTTTCCAGTTTTTAAATTTTTTTATTACAAAATTTTTTTAAATTTAATTTTTAAGTCTTGTTCACATTTATTTTTTTTTAAAAAAAAACACGAATAATAGGATTTGATTTTTTGGTTTCCTTGTGATTTTGTTATATAAGTTGTGTTATATTTTTATTTTTTAATTTTCTTACAATTTGATTGAAAAGTGTTAAATTTTTTTCTTATTTTATAGTTTATACATACAGAAAGTACTATGTGGAAAAAACATAAACAATAGTAATAAATTTGCTAACAAAAAAAAAAAAAAAATAGAAATAATACATAGAACGATTGAATTCTTTTCCACATAGCTTTTATTTATTTTTTTCCCCCCGTTAAATGTATGTATTCTCCACCAGTTACTTTTTTAATTGTGTATATATATATGCAAGTAGAGTAAAATAATAGGAGAGAGATTAAATAGAGATTATGTAAAATAATAGAGGAGAGATTTTAGTGATTTTTTTATATCATAGGACCATTATCATGATTATTTTACATTTATTTTTTGTCATTCATTAGATCTTTTTATTATTAAAGAAATCCGATCGTAAGAAAACATACAAATGTCAAAATGTTGCGAAGCAAACCCATAGTTGTCATCCTCTTATGAGACACGATATGTTTGTACGTTACGATACATCTCAGAAGGTTTCTGTGTGTATCGTTGCTCTGTTTCTATTTTGATCGGATATCAGTTAATGCAAATTTTGATTGTTTATTTCTTACGAAACGAGACGTATTGTATATCGGATATATATTACTGATATATACATACATAGCTTTATAAGTTAAAATTTCAAGTTAAGACTAAAAATTAATAATTAAGGAAGTGAGTTGATACTTCCATATCAAAAATTGAATCAAACAATCTAACTTATTCAGAAATCAATTCATTGGTTGTTTAAACTAAGCACTAATCGAATTGAAGAAACTATAAATCAAATTAACATCTAATATGAATTTTAAATTAATGGATTCGAGCCCCCATTGAATTTGGGGTTCAAAAGGTGCTAGAGGAGAAAGATTGACTATTAAGCCGGGTAACGTAGACAAAGCAGGATCTAGTTATTTGATAATTTCGATTGAACTAATATTACTTGTCTCTTTCGTTTAGTATTTAAATTGTAATAATTGATATAAAAAATATCTAATGTATAACATTTTATAATGGTTATAT
Organism: Embelia ribes; assembly: GCA_001753735.1. NCBI lineage: Eukaryota > Viridiplantae > Streptophyta > Magnoliopsida > Ericales > Primulaceae > Embelia > Embelia ribes. Next base: position 1,607 of record MKEJ01006900.1, on the reverse strand, counting down.
GATATTTGTGTTCTTATGTTATATTATGTCTATTTTGTACTTTCAATATATTTATTTATCTTTAATCGATATTTGTTCTTTTATATTATATAATAGCTGCTCAAAATATTTACTTTAGATGAGATGGGACAAAATAATACACAAAATCAAAACGGCTATACTTGTACGCGACAAGTTTTGGCAAACTTTGAGCATACCCAGAATATAATTTTGCAAATATTTTGTTCAGCATAGTTTCATTTAATGTGCTGTACTATTAGAAGTTAAAGAGAGTAAAACAGTTTGTCTGGGGCTATGTGAAGCTTTTGACCGTTTTATTTTTCTTCCTTTTCTAAGTAAATACATAACTCCTCCCCTATACAGAGACGAGAAAGAGTTTACTTTTTGTGGATGCACCAGAGAGATTGATTTTTTGTGTTCTTTCATTTTTGTTCCTCTGAGCTATTTTTGCATGGTTTTGTAACATAAAAGCACACATGAGCAGTGTTCCTATGTATTTGAGCTTCACAAATATATTAGGAAATGGCCAGCCCATTCATAGACTGGGTTAGAAATTGGGCTCAGTATATATATATACATATGTGTAATAAGCTAACTAGCTAGCTTCTGTCAGGTCTTACTAGAACTAGCTAGCTTTTCCATCCAATTCCCAAAAAAGTTCTTGCCAAGCTTATAATAAAAATTTGTATTTTGTTTTGATGGTTGGGAAAAGCTGGCTTTCTATAGGCTTATAATATTTCGCGTACTTAAAATTATTTATATATAGAGTATATGAAAAGGAAATGGAAATGATAATCCTTGTGTTTCTCAAAGTCAAAGAGAGAACTTTGGACTCGCTTCTGCAAACATGTTATCACGAATTCTGTATAAATATTGTAAGAAAAAAAATGAACTAATGAACGTCGCAAAAGCCAGCAAAGGGCACAAATTTTTAATTAATAAGCAATGCTGGAATTAATACAATTTAACTAAATAGATAGTCGTTTGAATTTAAATTAACCGCATAGTTAGAGTTTTAATATTATAATTTGCACATAATTATGGCTAACACCGTGCTTCGAAATTAGGCTAAACTAGGCTGATACATGGACTGACCGTAACGGAGCCTAAAATGTTCACGTTTTCACCCGAAAGATACGAATCCATGATCCAACTCATGGCTAGCTTAATTTGAAATTTCAATCAAGCTTTCAGTTTCAAAATATGATTTAGCTCAATTCGCTCGTTGATTGTTTCTGGTCAATTTTCCTTTTTTGTACATGAAATCCGAACTCATTCTCCATTGATTAGTAGATTCTCTAGCGTAATTATTTTTGGAAAGTTTAAAATTAAAAAGAATACACAGTACATCCATAAGTTTTGCCATTGTCAGGGTTAATTCCGAGTTCAAATTTAGAAGTTTCGATGGTAACATACTGCATTCATATCATGTGTACTCCAGATAGATGCTATTATGCTAAGGTGAGAACTCGAGGAATACGAACCATTGGATCATATTTTTACCTACAATTTAATAACCCGATTACACTTCATCTGGAACCACAACATTTTTCATTCACTGCCAAATATATCAAAGCATACTACTTGCAGGGGTAACATGATGGTTC
>MKEJ01006897.1:0-14977 GCA_001753735.1 Embelia ribes | reverse complement strand
AAATCCGTTGATGGCTAAATACTTGCCAAAAATATTCTAACTCTCTTGTTGATATTATTTCAGGAAAATAAGTACTGCAATAATATGGAGATCAACAAAGACGTCTATGAATATATTCTCCATAAGACAGTTGAAATAAATGATAAAATAAAATATGTCGGAGAAGGCCTAAAGGATGCAGAACATGGATGTACCCTCATTCTTGATCAAATGGCCCAGATGATTAATTTACATAAAGATTTTAATACTAAGCATCTTGAAATAAAAAAGGATATGGAGTTATTGACCAAGGCGGTTAATAAGTTAGTACCCTTCTCTTACAAGGAAGCAGTTGAAGGAAGAAAAATAATTGAAGAAGGACGTGAAGTAAAAAAGATGAGATTATGAGAGATAATGATAAAGAAAGCATAAAACATAAGGAAGAAGTTGCTCGAGATAATACTAGAGAAATAATTAATAAGAGAGGAATAGTAAACCCCAAGGGAAAAATAGTTATATCCAATAATGAGTACGTTCCATTAAACTCCTTACTGCAAAGATGCTCCGAGATTTGTGATATTGGATATACTCTATGGGGCAATAAACCTTATTATCGGGCATCGAGAAAAAATATTTACCCAAGAATAATCTGTACTCAGGGATCGGATCCTAAGAAGACTAAGGATTTGGCCGACTATGGTTTCGTTCATATGATTTATCCCAGTAAGGATCTGATGGAAATAAGTGAATTCAGTACCATATTCTGATCAGAAGTTAGTAAATTCGGAAAAAGAAGACATATCTATCTGAAATTTTATAGTATAAGTCCAGAAATAGATAAGAACATATTTTACAAAGCCAGTCACTTAATTTCTATTGGCTATCGAACCGTAGATATTGTAATGGACCTTGGAGATGAAATAACAAAAATCCCTATAATAACCCCAGGATGGATAAGATCACGCAAAACCTTAGGAATAAAAGCAATAAGGGCTATAAGTAAGAATTTTTATGAAAGAACTTATAAAGTTTTGGCTAAGCACTCTAACTGGATGTTGATAACATCAGGAATAAGTCGAAGCAAAATACTTTATGAATATTGGGAGAACCTAACTACACATAATTTTCCATGCACCAACAATACTCGAAAAGAAGCTTGCTTGATTGATGATTGTTGCAAGGGCCACAATAATTAAGGCCATGAAATAGGTAAAAAAGGATAAGACATAAGATTCCTCACTCAAGGAAATAATGGTGTTCGTGGCAAACACCTTTTGAATGATAACACATAAAGCTAAAGATAATTGCAGCAAGGACGAATAATTCCAGATAAAGGATGACTTTTGAAGATGCTTGTGAGAAGATGACAAGCAACTTTGAAGATAGTGCTCATAAAGGAACATAAAGCTAAAGATTCGAAGACACTTGGCAGATAACTTTAAGAAAAGGGAAAGATTCCCTAATAATGTAATAACTTTGTTGTAATATAAATAGGCATAAGTGGAGCAGAAGGGGATCATTAGAGAAAAGAATCCTCAATCTCACTCTATGTATTTTGCTCTTTGTTATAGCTTATATATTGTTCCACGATCATTATCATTATCTGCTATAATTATACTCCCAAGACTATCTTCTAATTTAGTCTAATTCTTTTCTTCTTATGAATTCCAAGATTTGACTTTTGGTTGTTTTTTATCAATTAGCAATTTGGGTTATTGAAATTTCTGTCAATTTTTCTTCTTTACACAAGAAATTAGCATGAAAGTTTAACTCCTATTCTTGGTTTGATATATGCCTTGTTACTTTTGTTTTAGGATTTAAACCTTCCTTTTTCTCATTGTCTTTGAGTGATCTGTATGCACCCCTTTGTTAATTACGTTACACGAAAATCAACCTGAAAAATTTACTCTTCTTTTCCCCGAGATTTCCTTTTTTATGTATGAGCTGTTTTGCAAATGTATGCATAATTTTGTGGTATTGGTGATATTGCTTAATAGGGTGTTTGGATCCGGAGAACTTTAAGGAATTTAAGCTTGTGAAGAAAACACAACTGAGCCATAATGTGGCAAAGTTCAGATTTGAACTTCCCACACCTACTTCAGTATTGGGCCTGCCTATTGGGCAACACATAAGCTGCAGGTATATTGATTTACCAAACTAGATTCGAATGAAATTTTAGTGCCTTGGTTGTTTCAATAGAATGAATTGAAATGGAAGTAGTAGATTAAAGAGAAGTCGATTCGCTATAGATTTCAGTCTTTGCTACTTGAAGTGAGAACTTTACAACAGTATAAGAATTCAATCCGACTTTGTTCTACTCCCTCGTACCAAATAAAGCTTTAAAATATTTGCTAAATTCTAGTCTTTGAGAATGCTGGACCATTCAGATATTGGTTACTTTGCTCTCAATCTCATGCTCTCTATTTTCGTATTATTTCTTATCGTCTTACTTATCAGTTTAATCTTTAAATACGTAACATAATTAGGGGTAAGGACAGCCAGGGTGAAGAGGTTATTAAGCCCTATACGCCAACTACTTTGGACTCTGATGTTGGATACTTTGAGCTAGTCATCAAGGTATACACTTACACATGTAATCCTTTATTTTGCATTGGTAGCTATTTATGTAAAATGGCTGTAGAATCTGGAGTTGAAATGATGCGTTTTGAATTTTCTGATAGTAGCTGGTTTTACAACTTTGTGCTTGAAATAGATGTATCCACAAGGAAGGATGTCACATCATTTCAGGGAGTTGCGTGTTGGTGAATATCTAGCCGTCAAGGGACCAAGGGTATGTGTTAACATCTTTGTGTTTTATATTTATTGTTCTTTATTGGTGCATTCACAGGTCTCCTTATTACATACTCCGATCTGATTGGATCTAAGCATCTATTAGAATGCAGAAGCAATGCCTCATGTGCTAACCTGTCAAGCCAATTCATTCGACATTGATGAAACTGCACCATTCTTTTTATTCAATTAACTTTTTGTTTTGCTTTTTGAATTGCAACTGAGCACACCCTATTTTTATATTAACATTGAGAAATATTTTGTGGCGAACGCCACATATGAATTTCTATATCTGAAGTTAAAGAATATATATATATATATATATATATTTATAGGCTTATTAGTTAAGATTCTTATTTTTTGTCAATAGACTCAGTAATAAATACTCCACCGATGTGAAGGCACACACACTCCTGTGAAGTTGCTCATATGAAGCCCGTCTTATTGTAACAGGGTCGCTTTAGGTATCAACCTGGCCAAGTAAGAGCATTTGGCATGCTTGCTGGGGGCTCAGGAATTACGCCAATGTTCCAAGTATGTATCTGGGCACAATGTTTAACTTCAAGAAATATTGAACTTCTTTTTCTTCCAATAGTGACTGTTATCTTATTAATGCTGAATTTTACTGTTGTTTGTGTACATAATCACTTCAGGTCACAAGGGCTATTTTAGAAAATCCTAAAGACAAGACAAAGGTTTATCTCATATATGGTAATGTTACAAACGAGGACATTCTTCTTAAGGTACTTTTGTTCTCTCTAGTTATTTGTTTTAACACTCATTATAGCTTTTTGAGAGAGAAATAATATTTTACTGAAAAAGGGGGAACTGAAATATGACTTCCATAATCTGCAGGATGAATTGGATGGTCTTGCTGCCAACTATCCCGATCAATTCAAAGTTTACTATGTGCTAAATCAGGTTATTCACCATTTTTAAATGTGTAAACATAGATTTCCGTTCCCTCTCTTTTCCTCTGTCTCTCTCTCTCTCTCACACACACACACACTCACTGTCGTGCATGTATCCAATTAGTGGTGCAGTTTTCTTTTTTCTTTCCGGAGTTTTATTTTATCCTAGCAGTGTTATGGTTTCTAAGAAGATACAGACCAACATTTTCAACATTCCATTTCCAGGAGCAGTTAAAAATGAAACTAAAACCTTTTGAAAAGATCTTCGCTCGCACATATCATTTGAGAATACATATGGTGTTCTTAGTGCTGTGCAGTTTGGTGGACGTACTCTAATGATCCAATCCTGGATCAGTGATGAAATGGGGAGGCTTTGAGTGTATTACTTGGTCCAAGGAACCCATTAGTAACATCCAGTTACAAACTTTGGGTTACCATGAGTTTACAAGTGGTATCAGAGCTGCCAATACGCATAATCGTGTGGATACAGGGATTGAGTATATTTATGGACCAATTATGAGGGAAGTGATTGTGGGTCCTTGCCAGAGTTAAAAGAACGGGAAACTCAAGTACCTAATCCACGCATGTAGTTCAACGTTGTGGTATTCGATATATTTAATTAGTCTAAGGAGCCCATTAGTAACTTCTAGCTTGAAACTTTGAGTGAGGACCTGCAGTTTTATCTAGCTCAGGTGCCACTTATAAAGCTGTTGGCCCTCACCAAAAAGTTTCAAGATTGAAGTTACCAGTGGGTCTTGTAGATCGAGTAATATGGCCTACACCTCTCCATTGCAGTGCCATGTGGGATTGGGTTGGTACATTATATATACCGTCAAGGTAAAATGAAAATGTAAGGACCTGTGGTTTTACCTGGCTCAAGTACCACTTATAAAGCTATGGGGCCATCGCCCAAAACTTTCTAGCTTAAAGTTGCCAATGGGTTGCGTGGATCAAGTAATATGTCTTACACCTCTCATTGCAATATTGAGTGGTATTGGGTCGCTACATGTACCCCTGAGGTAAAGGAAGATCAAACACAAAAACACACCTAGCAAAAGATTTAGGCAACACTAGCCTAGCTTTGGTTTTAAATATCGGCCGTGACCGTTTTGTAACGCCGTCACATAACACTTTCGGACGAAACCTCCATTGTTATGGGCCGATATAACGGTGAGGGTGGAATTCTCGTCCGTATCAGCTATTACGATGACGTATCGGTCCATTGCAGCCGTTATAGGACATTACAAGGGAAAGAAAAATCAAAAAATAATTTTGCAAAGCTGTAAAGGGTTTGCGCTTCCGATTTTCGTAACTGTTATGCTATGGCAATTAACACCCCGAAATTGTTACTTCATCATCATTACTGTTACAACGGCCGCTACCTGAGCCTAACCACCAACTAAATGGCCTTTGATTTGTAGCCAAACCCACACTTTTGATTGTTGATGCTTCATTTTCCATTACTCGGAACTTCGAGTTGGAAAACAAAGTTCATATGGACATAGATGTATTATTGGTCCTTAGCATATGATCATGCTGTCCTTTAGTTTATAATTGCTTGTGTCTTTGTACATGCTTGTGTACTGATTCATTTCTTATTCCACTTGTAGCCTCCTGCGGTATGGCACGGTGGCGTAGGGTTCGTATCAAAGGAAATGATTCAAAACCATTGCCCCGCTCCAGCACCTGATGTTAAGGTACATAAAGCCTTCTAATTTTTCCTAAAAATGCTTATGAAACTAGTCCACATTTTTTTATGCCGAAGTGTTTCCAAACAAGACTCCGCCTCAAATTTTAGCCACAATACTGCTTTGATTTCTTACTTTTCAGTTGTAGCAATGAGTCCCTGCCCTTTACTTTTTGTTGCAGAAGTCCTTTTTCTAGATTATAGATTAGTCAAATAAGCAAGAGTCTCTAGACTCAATAGACAACAGTGTTATTAAAAGCTCTTCAGGCTCTTGCCTAGGCTCTCGGGCGAGGTGAGGCTAGGCCAAGGCGCCTCATATTGGTCCAGGCGAGCCACATTACTAAGGCGCGCCTAGGCAAGCGCCTTGAGCTAAGCCACTAGCGCCTCGGGCGTAAGGTGGAGCGCCTCACTCACATTATGCTATTTTTCTATTTCTTTGTTTTATATTTGTATAAATCTAATTTTTATGATACAACATATTATAGTTGTTGCTCACTATTATAAATAATATAAATAAGGCTACATATAATATATCAAGAAGCTACCTAATTCCTAACACATTTAACAAAAGTCCATACTTTCACATAGACAAAAAGATGTTAAGAATTTAATAAGATTGTGCAATTTTGTTAAAAAACTAATTAGCGCCTTGCTTCACTCGGGTGAGCGCCTTAGTTGGCGCCTAGGGCCTTAGGCAATAAGGGGTCTTGGCGCCTTCAGGGTGCCTAAAGCTTTTAACAACACTGCTTTTGATCTTGACCTTTTTTTTTTTCACTTTTGTCCAATCAACGATGGAGAGGGGGCAGGGGAATTATAGGTTTCGATTTTTGTTCTTGTGGGTGTTGAATTTATTGGTAATAGGTTGGGCTAAAAGAAAAGTATGGTCTGTCAAAGTTTAAAAGGTTTGATATCTCTGAAGTTGTTGAATTATTGAAAGGCGTGTTGTGGAGCATATGTTTGTTTTTGTGATGTTTTAAGAAATCGTGGTGAATTTCTGATCATTATAGTTTAATTTTTTACAGTAATTGAGCTGCTTCCTGCATGTTTGTAACAAATCTATATTGTTTTAATTGGATTCAGCTAAAAATCTTTTTTTATTTTTGAACAAAGTAGCATGGACCATATTTCGTGTTGTCAATTTTTCTATTGTTAATCCACAGTGAGTTCTAAAAGCATCAGATTCAGAGGGTGCTAAAAAGAAATGTTTTAGATTACTTGAAAGATTTGTCTTTCAGACAACTTCTTGCTGGTGCTTTTAGTGTTGGAGAATTTGCGGTTGATTGGAATAAGAAAAAGATAACCCAGGTCCGTGGTTAATGCCTTGCATGCGAATAGCACACTTGAGTTAGAATTGGTATAGATACGGGTTGAAGCAAGTTAAGTATATCTGCATCTCCGACTGCTCCTTTATGTTTTCTACATGTACCACAGATTGCTTGCCGGGATTACCCTCATGCACGTCACCTCTGTGCCAAATTCCCATTCGCCTCTACTCCACATGAACAGCACTGTCACCAGGTTAGCTTTTTCGATGATGTCATTTATTCCCCTGTAACTCTGAAGTATAGTGGTCACATACAAACTTGCTTCTGTTTGATTTATGTCTTTGCTATATTTCAGTGCCATTGTTATGTGTGTGACTCACGTGCTCCATGTATCTACTGGGGCAATGGTAATTCCATCACCGACCATTGTCATTCTACTGATCAAGATCCGCTCTGGACAGCTCAAAGGGAAAACTTTAAGCCAGGGAATAAAGCTCCATTACCCCTTCTTCTGCCTCCTGATACTTCTCTCCTGCCGCCACCACCACCAAAACCACATACAATTTCAGTCCTTGTGTCCGCTTCGCCTCGGAATCAAGTTGCACCGCTGCCAACAATCCGTGCTTGTGCCACAACAACAAACTCCAGTGTCTCAAATTTGAATCTTCGACGAACAAGCATTTCGGCCATGCGTACTTTCCCAAATAACAAGTTTAGTCCCCTTTTGGTCTCTCAACAGCTGCTCGGCTCGTGTAATAATAGTCATGTCAATCAGAATGTGGGTAGGCACACCCCTAGTAATTTGGGGCCTCGGTATATGAATTGTCCCAGAATCTCTAAGAGGCAAGGATCTGATCGGGTTGGGCCGCCCAATAGTCGCTATGGGCATGGCTCAACGAACAATAATAATGTCTCTCAATTCTCTAGAAATCCGCACACTTCAACAAACTTAAGCAAAAAAGGTTCGACTTATCAGCACCAACATCTAGTTATTGGGTCATGCTCGCAGCAAAACTACGGGGGCAGCTCTCTGAGTGTGGTGCCAACCTCTCAAGCCCAGGTAAACAGGAGTAATGGCTATGTGGACTCAGTTCCTTGTCAACCCCAAACTTTTAATAACCAGTTTGGAAGTGGCATGGGATTTAAAAATACTGTCGGTTCTCAGCAATCCTCTTTGCAGACAAACATGGCCAGCAACTTTGCCAATCCCGTGCCGCCACCTTCTCAAGGCATTCCCCAGCCAAACATTAACCGTTTCCAAAACCAAGTCCCTTCTCAATGGCAAGTATTCTCCCAGCCAGGCACTGGGGGTAGCTTTTCCTTTCCGCCTTCAGTGTCCTGTTCTCAGCCAAACACGGGCATAAACAATTTTGAGAATGCTACATCTTTGCCATTTCAAGCATTAGCAAAAATGGGTAGCACTGATTTCATAAGCCCTGTATATTCTCAAAGCCAAACATATTATCAGCCTAATTACTCACAGCAAGGAAAGGAGACTCAAAGTGCTAATTGTTTCCCAAGTTTGGTGGGCCCTACCGACCAGTGCAACCAGACAGATAGTTTTCCAGCCTTAGATCCTGTGTTAACTCATCAACCTCCAAGGGTACTAGAGTTTGATTCTCCGATAATACCTGAAAACACCAACCAATATTCGTATCTTGCCGAACCCGATCCTTGGGTGGGAGGGTTCATTGATACTGATGAATTTGATATTGGCTCTCCAGAAGCTGCCATTGTTGATACAGGCCCCCTCTTTGATTATTGAGACCCTGCATTTGATTGTGTAGGCAAAGAATGGAATTTTCCCAGTATATCTTTAGCATAGTTATAGCAACTTTAGAGTAGAGCAGTAGTAATGTACAGTTTTCTCGGAATTTGGGTATTTATTGTTGTTAAGGCCTTTAATGGATGTGTAGCAACGTGCTGTTCATGAAAAGTTGTATAGGATTTGCCAATACTACCTTTCTGCTTTCTGAGATCTCAGTTTTTTTTTCTTTTTTCTAGCAGTTACAGTGCATGGTTATTAGGGCAGATTTGTTGGTTTGAGATGGCAAAGTACACGGGGTTTGTTCTTCTGGTTACAATTACAGAGTAGAACTTTGAATTATGGGGTGAGTGTGATGTTCCCATGATTATTTTTGAGCCGTTTGGGAAAGTGGCTGTATGTATTAGCATATTAAGTTGTCGGTCAATCTGATATTTGGCTGGATATCTTTTTTTCTGGTTTTCTAATTTTAAGGGTTAAATTACATAATAGTAGCATCATAGCCATAATACTGTAATTGAGGATGACAACGGAGATGGGTTGTGCAATCTGCTATGAACCTGGCTTGAACTGGACCCAAGAGCAAAGCCTTTCTGCTCCGACTATTGGTGTGATTGATTGACTGGTGGGTGTGATACAAGCTAGGCAACTGAACTGACAAGGCAAAAAACGAAATCCAAAAGCAAAATTACATGAAAACGATGCCCACGCATCACACCAATATTAGCAACAAAAGGAGCAAAGGGGACGTCCCTGTTCCATCCCAAATGCCAATCGATTATCAGATTACGGTGAGGGTCGATGCACACTTAATTATGTTGCAGAGCTCCCAAGGCCAAGACCACTTTGTAAAGCAATATTGTTTGGGCTTGGTAGACACCACAAGATACAATTGTTCTAACGTAAGCATCCAACGTCATAAAGAAAACCCTTACCTTGCAATCCCAAAAAAAAGAAAAAGCAAAAAAAATAAAAAATAAATTATATTTAAAGAAGAAAAGATATTTTGTCACCGAAACCCACAAGCATTCTACCTGGGGGTGAAAGCATTCTTGATATTAGACATCTTACGTATCCCTTGTTTGTTTCTTCGGTTCTACCCCTTGATCGTGTGTCCACAACCGTCTAGGATGTCTCCAATTAGACAAGCATGAAATCTTCAATTTTGTACTAGTTTTGATTTTAGTAGTATTATGTGACCTGTACTCACAGAGAAAGTGAATTTTTTTTTTTTGGGTTTAAAAATGCGACAACCGTTTAGCCAACATTACGATGAGCTCCACGGAGCTACAACACAACTAGTATAACCTAAATTACAAAATTAAGAAATACAAATCTAGATTAGATATACACAAATACACAAACTAGCTTAATACAAGAGGTATAATCAGTGAAAACAAAGTATTAGCTAAAAATATACAAAAAAATAGATTAGGTCAGAATAAGTCGCACTTTCAATAGAATAATCACAAAATTTATTACTGAAGAAGAAAGAAAGTGGATTTGTTTCCTTCCTTTTAGTGAACAATTTAAAATAATCTGGTTGATTACAATGAATATCGTTAGCTTGTAGTATTTGTTCTTCATCTGGATTTCTATTTTATGTAGCCAGATGGCAGAATAGGAACACCTAGGATGTAGAAGATCATAACACGAGCATTTCAAGCTAGAGCTTGGTTGGCTACAGAAACGAAGTGCTCGAGCTCATCCCTTTCTACACTCGAACGGAGCCTGAGCAGTTTGCACACAGTTTGGCTCGTGACCATCTATAATCCAAACTTCTAAACTATTGAACAACCACAACTCATCGGAAAATACGAGGGAGCAGTTAGTGCTTGGAACCTTAAAAGTGTGCCCAGTTCTAGCATATACTAGCACTTATATTCTAACAGATAACGAACCGGGAGGCATCGAACTCGATTACGTCCCAATACTAAATCTGAATTTCTTAGCTATAATTTGTCGCAGGTGCACGTTATTAATGTAATTCCATGACAATACTTTGACATTTACCTGTATGCACCACTGCGAATTTTCCTCTAAAAGCATAGCTAAAATTAATAATGAAGTAAAATAAAATAAAATAAGAATTGTTTGATAGATATTTTTCATTTATTAGTAACAAAAAAAAAAAAAAAAGAACAATAACCTCGTGATAGGGATAAATTAAACGAGGAACATTGTCGATGACGTGACAACCATCACATATTAATCTTATGATAATATTTCAGGTCTGTAATCATCATACTAAAATCTGCATACACCAGACTTATTAGCAAAACACCTGAAAATTTGAAACAAATAAAGGTCCTGAAAAATGCCACTCCGTAGAATACGTGCAGAAATTGCTTCTAAAAACAGTATGCATTAATAGAATCGATCATACATTTTGGCCCTCTAATCGCACAGGAAGCACAATTCACGCAATCACCAAATGACACTGAAACAATGAGTATAGCATGTGGGCTCAGTCGGGGTAGCATGATGAATCATCGTGAGTCCCTTAGGTATCGAGTATTGAACGGTCCCATCATTATGTATTTTTGGGCAAGTAATATTATTCCAAAGTTGAGTTTGCATGGGATGGTGCGAGGTCAAAGCCGACGGTGAGGTAGCCTTATCAAAAAGTGTGAGCAATCCGGAAGGAGGGCAGGGAACTGGTAGGTCGAAGAAAGAACTGGTTCAAGAGAAATGGGCATGGGGCTAGTTGTTAGAAGCTAGTATAGGTGGGTCGCATAATGGTGTTACAGGGTTGGATGATTGGTTGCCTGGTCAAGTGAGGTCCTCAAATGACTGTAATGATGGGGCAACCGACCCACGAGGCTGGGGGAGAGGGCGGATGGGTTACGGGTGCGGGTTGTAGGCCTAAGAAAATAAATGGTAGTGGCATAGACGGAGTGGATAGCTGAAAATGCAAAGAAAGTGATTCCCCAGTTGAGAAAATTGATAGTATATTAATGCTTATTTGTGACATCTCGAAAATTCATATAAAATTTTATAAAATTAAATTTTTGAATTTTATGTTTTTATTTGTTGGCAATGTTAATTATCATATTTTGTGGCATTGGTTAGCATAGAATAGCTTTCATAGAAGTCTGGTGAAGTTTGGAGTTATTGAAGTTGGATTTTATGTGTTAAATTTTTTTTTACAGTTTTTCAAACTGCACCATTGCAGTTCATACTGTAGGCGCGGTTTCCTAGAGTCGTGGACATGGCTATAGCTGTGGGAATGGTCCCACTATGCAGCGGGCATGATTATTTCGCATGGGGTCCAGTTATTTTTTGCCCCTTTTCTAAGTTGGCCAAGCCAATTTTTGCTCATTTCTTTCCCTTTCCGGCTACTACTTAGTGAGAGAGGTGAGGGTTTCAAAACCAATTTTTCTTCTCGGGTTGAAATCATCTAGCAAGAGGACTTGTCCGCAAAATATTTTTGTAAATTCGGTATCCTCATCACCTAAGTTATGAGTAAATGTAAGTTTTGTCTTCTCCTTTGTCCATTTCAAATTTCTCATTTTCTGTGTCTAGTTCGTACGTGAAAATAAAGTTGTAGAAACTCTTTCTTACGTCTCGTAGACTATTTTAATGTACAAGTTGTCGTGGATTCGGGTGGCTAGATCATTTTTTAGGCCCTAGAAGAGGGATTTTCGAGGCGAAACTTGTAGTCTTTCGGGATTGATTTCGTAGGCATATAAGGTACTAGTTGATTGCGAATAGCAATATAAATATAGAGGGTGTGTGTGTATCGACGTGTATACCATGCCTTTACTTTCGTATTTGGTTTTGTTGATGTTATATGATTTATTATTGAGAAATCTTATTTCTAGTATATTGTAACATCTTTTGCTCAATTTTGTGGTACTACTATCGTAGTAATTTTTGTGGTATAACTATTGTATTAACAATATTTCCATGGCATTAATATTGGTACCTCAATATTATCATAGCATCTTTCTTGGCATTAATATTGTTTTAACAGTATAATATCGTAGTATATCTCGTGGGATTAGTATTGTTACATCAATATTATCGAGGCATATGACATGGCATAAACATGATCATAGCATTGTTGTTGGCGTTGATATCGTAGCATAGGTATATTCATGATATTCGTAGACTTTTCATGCTTATTTCGTGGAAAATCTTCGTTGTAAAACTTTGGGAGTATTCATAGATTTCAAAGGTATGCTATTCGAGGAATAAAAGCGTACCATCCGTGGATTTTAAAGTATGCTACTAGGGGAGTAAAAGCATACAATTTTGGAAATGAAAAGAATGAAGATCGTGAATATAGTCTCATTTTCATTATCATTATCATGGTAGAACTTGAGTCATTTTCTATTTCTTTTCGGGACGTCAGTATCTCCTTTCACCATTGTAAAACTTGTAGATTTTAACCCTTCGGGGAACGTAGATAAGCTTGGGGACATACACCCCCACCGTGAGAGCCGGAAAACCTACGTAGGAAAAGAACTTTGACCACTCTAGGTGTTAGTGTACCTTAAAGTTGGGTATATGATTTACGTTGCATAAGATGCATCGATTGTAGGCGGGCATTCATAGTTTACCCTAAAATATTCTTAGAGATATTAGTCCCACCTTTCACTTTGATGTCATTGTATGAGGTCGTAGTTGTAGTTCGTAGCACATATTATTCATACCTGTACATTCGTTGATATTCGTAGTACATGTTATTCATACATATATTTTCGTTGATAGCATGTACATACTTTATTGTATTGGTAGGTGCATATATTTCGATATCATATAATCTCATATTTACATTGTTGATTGGCCATCTAACCCGTATTTCATTTTTGCATGTTGTTGTTAAATCTGTTTTGTAGGCACAGAGGCTAGCTCGAATCATGCACTTCAGGCATGGACCTTCTATGATGGCATTATATTATTTTGTAGTTGTGGCCTCTATTGCAGCATGTTTATTTTGTTGTTATTCGAGGTCATAGTCGAGATGTAGATGTACCTTATTCTTTTTATTAGGCTTGTAGCTTGAAACTTTATTTCTTTTGTAAATTGGGATGTTTACTTCTTTGTTGTAGATGTTATAATAGTATGTAATATGGTTGTAGATTACAGTTGCCACTATTAGACTTGTTGCAAATATATATGCAGCTTTTGTTTTATTTGTCGGGCTTATGGGAATGTGGAATAGTTGTTATTGTAGTTATTTCTTATTCGTTTATTGTTGATATTGTGGTTACTTGGTTACTTTAATGCATTCTATTTTGGTTCACATCCCCAAGTTTACAGGGATTCGGGGCGTGACAGATTGGTATCAAAGTTGGCCTGCGGGTAGGGTCTAGCGTTGGTTCGAGAAAGGGTTAGCAAGTCGTTGATTTTTTTGTTGTATGTGTTAGTTATTGACTTTTGGAGTTGGTTTGTTGTTAACATGACATCTAAATATTATAGTTGCTCCATGTTCAGGCTCTCCTGAAATGGATATTGTTGGTACTTAAAGCCCTAGCTTGAATATTTCTATAGGTTATGGTTATACATGCCTCCATTGCGATTTGAGGATCAAAGTTTCGTAACTTGGAAACAGTCTCTATAGAAATAAGGGTAAGGTCTGCGTATATTATACCCTCCTCAGATCCTGCAATGCAGGAGCTTAGTACACTGGGTTGTCCATATATATAATGTGTTAGTTATTGACTAATGCTTTATAAATTGTAGGCTACTTACATCGCAATATTTCCTAGTCTTCTTATCAATCATGGCTTACATCATTCCTTGTTTCTTCCTTGTATTGTGAAGATTCATGGCTCGTGTTGAACTAAATGACAAATCAAGAGGAGGAGGGTGAATTAGGTTTCTTTAAATAAAAAAAAATACCGAGTAACAAATCATTTCCTCTTTTTTATAAAATATGTTGTGATATGTATGATGAATGAGCAAGTGTTAATATTAAGGAAATGTACTGAAAATAAAGTGCGAGAAAGAAATACGATACCGTAATATATAGTGATTCGGAATAGTCTTTGCCGACAATGAATCGATAGGACCCATATGTCCACTCTTCAAGGTTGTACGCTTTGAGTTCCCTTTAGTATAAAATGTAAACATTTACACCTTAAAGGACCGGTTAGTCTTCTAGGCCCTAACCGTAACCGAAATCAAGTAGTTTACCTGGTACTACTTAAAACCTAACCCTTGAGCTACCCGAGTTTCCTAGTTCAAGTTTGTACTCACAAACCGAGCACAATCCCTCTCAAACTACCCAAAAACTCACTCAAGTTTGAGAGTTTATAATCCACTATTAAGTTTTACTATAATGATAAATGAAAATCTCACACAACAAGCTCTTCCAAACTAATTTACAAAGGATTTTACAAGTATATGTGCAAATGACAAGAAACTTGAGAGAATAGCTTTTTGGTTTTTGGTTTTAGCTTTTAAGTACTTTAATTCTTGGTTAGAGAGCTTCAATGGAGTGTAGGAGCGTTATATATCAAATATGGAAGAGACATGATCGTTGGAGAGGTTGCTTGTTATCCCCAACCAAAGCCATCACAAGCCGTAACTTTTTAACTTGGAAGATATGTTGTTTGTCTACAAATCAGTC
>MKEJ01006892.1:0-14545 GCA_001753735.1 Embelia ribes | reverse complement strand
AAATAAGTAAATAAAAAATTAGTATTTAATTAAAAAAATGAGGGTAAAATTGTAATTTGGGAAGGAAAGCATGGTACGCCGTAGGGGTTGTGGAAGGATTGGGGAGGGAGCACCTCCCCAAATAAATATGCATGATTAATTCGTAAAGATTGACAGACATTGTGAAAATATCAATCAGGGCATGTGACACGAGGATTAGATCCAGGGTCATTATGTGGAAAAGGCGTGGATTGTTCGGCAGTAATGTTGGGTAGTTTCTGTATGACATATCTGGAACGTTTATTTTCGAATTAGCAACTAAAATTAAAATAATGAATTCTTGGAAAAAATTAAATACAAAAATTTATTTAATATCAAATAATATTTACCTCGTTGGTTCCTGACTTTCTTGATAATCAGCATGTGTGGCCGGTAATTTTGACTTAATTATAGCCTCAGTCCATATACTTTATTATATGCATTATATGCATAAATATACATCTATTATATATATATATATATATACTAGTGCAATTTGTGCCCACATATTTGGGCTATCTACCTTGACGAACAACGCTAGTCAATGTTGGATCCCTTGTTTATAATCTCAGCTTGATTGAGACTAATTTTCTTTTCTTGTTTGAATAAAAATATATATTTATTGGGAGGGTTGGCAGTGCAGTTGATCAAATTTTGAACAACTTTTCCACTCAATTTGCTTATGTGACGTCGGAGACAAGCGTACATTCATCTCTTAATTCATCAACTATCAATAGTCATTGCAAACAATTTAGTACAAAAGTGGAAAAAACAATTGTAGGCTTTCGTGCAAGAAATCACGAATTTGGTGACATAAAGACACGAAATTAACCATAGGTATAGCCTTCATATTTTAATTGCTCATTCAGTGTTAAAAAAAATCCCAATAATAATAATAATAATAATAATAAAGATAGGACTCTACGAGAAGTAAAGAATTTACACTAATAATGAAAACAAAGAAAGTAACAATTTATTTTTAGATCTACTTGTTTTACAAATGCTATATGGAGCCGGCGCCATACATAGGGTTACGTATAAAATGTTTCATTCTTTTCTATAATTAGTTTTCATTTTTTTTAATAATATGTAAAACCCCAAAAAATGAACTAATTGGAAAACAAGAAAACAATCGACTGTCCACAATCAGTCGACTTATTGTAAGTGCCAGCCCACTGATACGTGCTAGAACAAAAAGTTGGACATACGATTTGCCACATGTTTGAGGACAATACACCTGTTAAAACTTCAACTCGACCACGAAAATACTTCATTTTTTAGTGTTACCACTGGTATAGAGAGGGACAGAAGAGGAGCCAAGAGGATTGACTAGGTCATGGCCAAACTATATTGTTACCGAGCCTCACCGTGCATACGCTGGACTTAATTTAACATTTTCTGGACAAATAGCTACGATATTATTTTTCTCGAGAAAACTTCAATTTATTGACTGAGGAGCTCGGCTCTAGCGTGCGTGCAGACAACAATGGCCTCCTAGTAGTATTTAATGTCGTAAAATCAGCTCTAGGCTAATTTCAGCCACTAGAATGCAGTAACTTGATGAACATACAAACGTGACAGTGGCCAAACATTTGTAGAGTCGAGAAATGAAAAAGAATGAGAATATATGTTGACAAAAGATGAGAGGCGGCAGGAATCCCAGAATGGCGTAAGTCGGAAAACCCCTACCATTTCATGATGACCCTGGACGACTCTGACGACCAGCGTAGATGAGAAGGAGACCTGAGTACCTAATTGTCTAGTACCTACGATGAGCGAAATATCTTGATGAAAATCATGATGAGCTACTAGCATAAAGACCCGAGCCTATGAACTCAACCGTGAATAAAATGCCCCAAGCAAAGCATTAGTGTGTGCAAGCGGGAGTGTGATAAGAGAATCAAGTTGTTTAACCTCACTATAAAAATTATGTATAAGTCACATATGTGCAATAATGATATGCGAACAATCAAGCAGAACAAATTAACTTCCTGTGCATAAACAGCGTTCAATAATTGTGTGAATTCGGATGATGGACGTATGTGGATGACATGGGACATGTGTGGAATATGGCGTGGTTGCGTGTGTGAGGTGTGTGTGTGAATACACGTTGAAAAATATTCCGTGGTTGAAGGTAATCAATCGGGGGAAAATACCACTTTAGGTTGAGTCGGGGCGTGTCCCGTGTGAAGGACAAAATTTAGATCCAATTCGGGTACATTTACGAACCCTCATGGATTATTAAGCAAATCATGAGGGTCTACGCAGGACCACTTGCATGTACTAATATTTTGGTTGAGTCTCATGGAGGCTCTGTGTGTGGAAGAGCACCCGTCAAAATCTTTGTGCACAAAGTCTCGAAGAATTTGCTTCTTGAGTCCCGAATGCTTCCCTAACGTGTCATTCAAGGGCCCAGTATGTCATGTTGATGTCGTCGTGTCGTGATGAATAAGTTTAATGTAGCGTACAGATGCGATACGACGAGGTTCATAAGCGTGAGATTGAAATGACGAATATGAATCCATAAATGATGAATCTTGCGATAACAATGTCGAAAAAATTGATATAAATCCTAAATTAAGATACTTTGTGAAATTCTTGATGAATCGATACCCTTTTTATAAAAAAGATAATTTTATGCCTTAAGTGACGAAAGTGTTATTTTTACTCAGAAAATGCTCTAACCGTCTGTTATTTTCCTATGTTGTTGGAAACTAGCAAATACCGAGGACTGGCGACGGCTCTCTAACCATCACCGCACAGATTTAGTTGGAGGCGAGTCAAGGGAGTATGAAGGTGTGTCAATGCTTCTTTTGAAGACAATTGTGGGCCTTGCCGGCCTTTGTATTGTATATAAGAGAATTAATGGTAATGAAGGTAGTTGTGCAACCAAGACTTTAATGTTAGCCAGTGTGCTCCAATTGTAACCCTTGATATATTTAAGTATTTAAGTTTGGACAAAATTTGTAGTGACAAATATAAACCTTTTGCAATAACGTGATCTCATGTTGCATTTAAATCGCGCTCCTCCGGGTTGCACTGGATCCAGGACATGACATAATATTACTTAATAACTTTTTATTTTTATATGATATTTTTTTCCAATTGTTTTATAACTTTTCGATAAAAAAAGGATTAATATTGATTATATTAAATTATTAATATTGATTATATTAAATTTAGATTTGGTATGAAATATTATAATATTTCTAATGTTGATAATAATAATATTTCTTAGGTGAGGGTGCTTGGGAGTTATTTCTTCGTAGATATTCTGCTTTTGACTATTTAAATAAGATTTTTTTAGATTTGACAAGTATTGAATAGAAAATAATAAGTACAATTATTGATATGACGGTAAGAAAGTAAATATAATAATTTGTATAAAAATAAAATAAGAGTCTAAAATTTACATAATTCAATCTCAAATTAAAATAAGTTTAATTTTGGCATATTCTATGAGATTAATATCAATATAAATTTTTATTTATATAAAGAGAGATATTATAATATGATATAATATATAAAATAAAACTAAAAATCTAAATCAAACTAGACCGATTCTCAAATATTTTTCTCTCTTTATCAGCGTTTTTTCTGCTATGCTTTGTTGTCCTTTTTTATCTGTCTCTCAGCGACTTTCTTCTTCTTCTTCTTATTTCTTTTATAGGCGCATTTATGCGTTAATGCAGTGAGTCGTACTTATACAATGCATAGTATTTATATTTAATGATTAAGTTCTATGCTTATATCAGTCATAGTAAAATATCACATTAATAATATTTTATAACAAAAACAAATTGAGTAAGAGAATTGACACTTTGTCCCGATTAAAATTGCTATTAATATTTTTTCTTTTTAATTTTTATAATTTTATATTTTTTTTATTTGTCATAATAGAATCCAATATCTATTAAAAAAAATTGAAAAGTCACTTTATTAAAATATCTTCATTTATTTTTGTAATTTAATTACTCAATCTATATGAATTGCACAAAATGAGTAATATTAATAAGAGATATAATAGAAAAAAAGATACAAAAAATTTAATTTCAACACCATTAATTAACTTTTCTTAATTTTGTGAAATAAATATTAGACGGATAAAACGGTTGGGAAGGGGGATGACAATGCCTACTCGGTTTCAACTGCCCAACGCCGACACTCTCTTTTCCCTCTTATTATAAAAACAGTCTCTCTGTATATTCGAGTGTCTCATTCCACCCCAAAACACCTCTCTCATATCAATCAAACTAGCAAGCATGGTGAACCTCGTGGCAGCACAGAAGCCGTTGATGAAAGCCCTGATGAAGATGGCGGGAGTGGTCCCCCGCACCGTCGAGATCGAACCGGGCACTGTCATGAACTTCTGGGTGCCTTTGGAAACAGTTAAAAAACCCAATAAGGTTGAACAAGAAACAACCTCCAACGAGAAGAAGAAGGCCGAAAAACCGAAGCCCAGCAAGCCCGTGGTCGTACTCGTCCATGGCTTCGCGGCCGAAGGCATTGTGACGTGGCAGTTCCAGGTTTGCGGGACTAGCTCTAAATATTTTGGTTTAGTGTAATTACCAGCTATGTGCTTAGTTATGTACTAACATCTCCGTTTTATTTTTTAGGAATTTTTTTAGTAAATAAGTGCATAGCAAGTTTTTAATTGAATGACGTGGCACTACTCAAATACGATATTATGTGATTGGACTAGGATTTTATACATATTATCATTCAAAAATATATTATATTAGATTTGTACGAGTGCCGAACACAATATTTAAAAAGGATGGATCCATATAAATTTTGTCTGAATGACAATATGTAATAATAATATATAGAATCTCAAACGTTATGTGATTAACTAAATCTCATCTAAAAATTATAAATGAGAGAGCTGCATCATACTAGTGCTAATATTTATTGTATTCAACAATATTATGACCAATATGTATTATTAGTTATGAGGTTAAAATACTGCTATAAAACATTTTTAGATAAAAAAATAATGTACACTTTCCCTTATGAAAGAATGCGGCTTTGTTACTAATTATAAAATTTTCCACAAAATTTTAAGTTTTGTGACATTTGATCCTTTCCACAAAACAGTAGAGTTTTACATATGGTAGTACAGTTTTGCCAAAGTGGTCACTTTTCATTTTTCCATATATATTTTATTTTTCACAGCACTAGAAGTATAGCGCTTTGCAAATTAAAATTTAGGATAAATTACACTTTGACCCATTGGTGTTTTTGATAAGTACACTTAACCCCTAAGGTTTTTAAAATTACACTTTGCCTTTGAGGTTTATGAAAAGACTTAAATTACCCCCCGCAAAAGTTAAATTGTTGAAATCAATGAAAAGTAATTTAATCTCTCATCATCTTCTCTTCCATTTCCACATTTTCTATTATTGAAGGGTGTTAAAAATTAAATAAGTTGGAAAATTAAGTGTCGAGTTCTTTAATTTTTTTCAAGGACTTGGCTAAGTAGACTAGATCAAAATTAAGACAATTTCTATCGATATGAGCTTGGGTTGTTACTCTAGTCTAGCGTAGTCCTACGGAACAAGTGATTCGTGAAACATTTGATCAAAATTAAGACAATTTTGGCCTTACGAAATATAGAAGGCGGTTGGGTCAGTAATTAAGAGCTTAATTCCTATCCGATCATATCTCATCGACTTTCCATTGTAGGTCGGTTCTTTGACCAAAAAATACGCAGTCTACGTGCCAGACCTACTCTTCTTTGGCGGGTCAATCTCCGAAAGTCCAGACAGGTCTCCCCAGTTTCAGGCCGAGTGCCTGCACAAGGGCCTTAAAAAACTAGGGGTCGACAAATGCACGGTGGTTGGGTTCAGCTACGGTGGCATGGTGGCTTTCAAGATGGCCGAGTTGTACCCGGACATGATCCAGGCCATGGTGATATCTGGCTCGATTTTGGCCATGTCGGACTCGTTAAGCAAGGAGACGCTCGAGGGGCTCGGGTTCTCATCTTCTTCGGAGCTATTGTTGCCTACTTCTGTGAAGGGTTTGAAGGCACTTATGTCTGTTGCTGTTCATAAGAAGCTTTGGTTCCCTAATAAACTCCACAAGGATTTTCTTGAGGTTGGTTGCTAATTTTTTTTTCTTATTTTAATTATATAAATACTTGATCTTAATTCCCACTTTCCAACTCGTAACTCATTTATTAGGATGCAAAAGTGTTTTTTCTCTATTTACTTGGGGTTTGTTTAGTGTCAAAGTTGAAGTTAAAAATCTAGGTGTTTCGAGAAATAAAAAAAGAAAAGAAAAAGATGGATCTAACTTATATGATTTTTATGTTAAAATGAAAAATGCATTTCAGTTTTTATAAATAAAAAATAGAAAAACTTGAGTTCAAATCGTTCAAGTGTATTAAACCTTTTGTTTTGCGCCTAATCTCTTCTAGAATTGTGAGTGAGTTGTTGAAGATTAGTGCCTCATTTGTCAAATGAAGATTTTAGTAGAGCTCAAGATATTTCAATTATTTGACAATGACATATAACCACTCATGATAATATATAATGGGTCCTAATTATTGTTAAAAATAGTAATTTTGATTTTTTTTAGAACCAATCTTTTTCACCGCATGTTTGGTGATTCATAACGATGTGGCGTGGAATATTAATTTTTATTCTCATGAAAAGGAAATTAAAAATTTCATAGAGTGATACTACTTGAAATAAAAAGGGTAATATACCAAGTATAATAACGTTTTCCTTATATTATATAGTCAAATACTACGACACCAAATTCATTCGTATTAGGGTCAAAATTCTCGTTCATGTTTTTGTGCCCTCCATTTTTTATTTTTTAAAATTCTCGCATTTCAGAATTGTCGTTCTCGTATTATGCTTGTTTTCACCATTCCACAAAATGATGCCAGGGTGTAACATTTATATACATATAGCTCAACCACTATACTATGCATGCCTACCGCATCAAATTTTCAATTGTCGTTCTCATGCCATGCTTGCTTGTATCATTCCACGAAATAATGTGATAACATTATTTACATATCGCTCAACAATTGTACTATACATTTTAGAATTGTTGTTCTCATGCCATGCTTGTTTGCACCATTCCACAAAATGATATGATAACATTTATATAAATATCGCTCAACCATTGTACTATGCCTACTGCATCAAATTTTCAATGTTTTTTGGGGCCACCACCTTGACCCTTGCAATGAGGATATCATCAAGATTATAAACTCCTATTAATTATAAATTGGTCGCCTACCTTATCAAAAAGAAAAAAAAAAGTTTGGCCGCCTACTATATCAATCGGATACATAAACTTGTTGGATTGTAGATATGGATTTATTATTCATGTGGTTGTGACATTTGTTTAGTCTATTTACAATTACTATTGAATCTAGAAGCGATTTTATACGTAATTGCATGCAGAAAATTTCTATATACATTCATTCATATTTTGACACATAGGTGATAGATCAATTGCACATTTGAGAGAGATTATTCATTAATAGTCATATTGTTAATCTATCTACTACATTTCAAAAGATAAACGAATGTATGCATGTAGAAATTTCCTACATACATGTATAAAATCCTGATCCAATCTAGAATTTGTGTTTATTAGAAAATGAAGCAAAAGAAGTAATTCATAAGTTCACAAAAAAGGGTTTCACTTCCCATTTTGAGACGTCCAAATAAGGCAACTCAAAGCTATTAGTTGCATAATTCGTTATCACTATTTCCTTTATAATTAATAAGGATAAGAATGAAAAATGATTAGCATGGATAAATTTGATAAATATGCTTCTCAAAATTATTAAGTGATAGAATAGGATCCCTATCTTAAAACTATACATGTGAATGATCATATAAATCTATTATTTGTGTACATAAGAATAACCTTTTGAACAATAACTTAAGATTAGTAGATGCATGGACATGTCAATTCAACTCGCCGGGGGAGTTACCCCTTTGTCGAGGAATTAATCTAGAAATCAAGTCCGACTGAATTGATTTATAATTATCTGTAATTAATTTTAATTAACATAAATTCATGATTAGGTAATGTTCAACAACAGAAAGGAGAGAGAGGAGCTGCTAGAGGGCCTGGTTGTCAGCAACCAAGACCCCATTATATTTAATTTTCAGCAGGTAATAAAACTTCTATGTACAAATATATGATACATATTAATATTTAGTAATTATTTGATAGACCCCGTATGCATTGTACACCTATAGCACCGGTTGTGTAAGAATTTGTAAGTGATAAAATTTTATTCATCTTGACTTGTACTATGATACATTTAAAAGTAGGGTGTCTTACTCTAGTGGTCCTCATAGCTTGACAAAAGTTCTGTTGGTCCAAATGTTACAAAATATTAGGGTCATGAAAGTAGGAAAGGAAAATAATTAAAAAATATGAATTTACTCCGAAGTAAACCACACTTGTGTTAGTTCGATATAATTATCGTGATTTATGATGAATTTACTTTTATAAAAATGATTAACTATGTCATTTTTTCAAAACTTAAGAATTACTGGTGTTGCAATTGAAACTATATGGATCAAAAACAATCTTTGTTGAAACTATGGGCCCCATTTCCGTAACTAACACTCAAAAAATGCTAATTATTTTTTTGTTTATTTTTTTATTTTTTAAAGTTTCAAGGTAGAAATTCAAACCCATAATATCTTATTCATGAGGATGGATTCGGACCTCTGGCCTATTTATAGTGGGTTTAATTATGCAAATTCTCACATGGACCCTATTAATGTAACTTTTAACTTTAGGGTAAATTACACTTTGCTACCATGAGGTTTATGATTATTTCATATTACCCCAGAGGTCTCGGGAATTACACTTTTCCTCTAAGTCATAACTCAAGTTTTTTTTTTATTTAAAATGGTCATATTACCCTCAATTCATTTCCTTATTTTCTGAATTTGAAGCTCATATTTGATAAAAATAAAATAAAATAAAAACATCATCTCATTTTTTAAGAAAAATATTATATATATATATATATATATTTTTATTTTTTGTTAAAGTTGTGAAAAAAAAACAAACAAACACACGAGAGACAGAGTACTATTTAAGGGGAATATTTGGAATTTTTTGAGTCATTATAACAAATAATCTCACTTTCACTTTCTCTCTGAAAATAAAGTAAAATTAAAATAAAAACCTAATGGGGAATAGTGTAATTTTGAGATTTTATGAAATTGTCAAAAAATACATGAGGACAAAGTGTAATTTACCCAGGACTTTGCACCTTATCTTTAATATAGTTCGGTTCGACGCAAGTATTGTTGGGCTCAAGTATCGAACAAGTTGAGTGTATATTTTTATACCTAACTCGAGTTCGAGTTGTAAGATACTTGATTCGTTTGAGCTCGCAAATAACTCAAATAAAATATAAAATAAATAAATATATATTTATATATATATACACTTATCAACACAGATATATAAATATACTTATTTATCATACAAAATTAAAAAAATTGAATCGAGTTCGAGTCGAGCTCACGTTTTCATATTTTCAATCTGATCAAGTTCAAACCCATATATATAAGTTTGAACTCGTCTACTATTAATTTGAGTCTAACCGAACTCGAGTAAGCTCATTCATCAATCACAATCAGAAGCCCATTTAAAGCCGATCAAAGCCCACTTCCAAACTTGCTCTGAGGGCAAAAAGTTGCTTCCACAGCTAGATTGCCAAACAATCCCTTATATTAGTCCAGGCACTAAACCAATCCAACCGATTCTCGAAAAATAGATTAAAATACTAACAACGTAAAATTTACTAGATTACCAAATAGTGGAGTGGGAGTAAAAACACAAGAGCTTCGGAAAAATAAGCCAAAAACTCATAAAAATAGAAATGTGTGCATAACGGGAACGAGAATTGGAAAATGAATTGCTCTATATGGAAGAGTGATTTGGTGACCTTGTAATATCTTTTCATTGGATTTACTCTCAATACAAGAATTTTCTTTCTTGTATAATGTGCATGAATTTTTTTTTTTCTTTTTCTTTTACGTAATTACTGTATTTTAATAATAAAACTACTATAAGTTAGGTACTATGATTTAATGCTACTAATATTTTATTAGTAGTAGGTTGTGAGTAATTTGTTTTGAAAATAAAGAGGAATTCCCTCTGAAGGTTAACACAAGGCAACAATGGCGACGACAGTCTCTGTATCTACATCTCTCTCTCCGCTTTCTCTCACTAAATCTCATCTCTCTCTCACTCCTGTTTCTTCTTCGTTCTCATCCGTTCATCGTCCTCGAATCAACGGCGGTAGTGTTAGCACCAATCTCTCTCATCGAAGGAGGAGGAGAGAGATTGTGAGAGCAGCTGCCACCGACGACACTCCTCTCACCATGCTCTTCCAGGTTTTACTCTTTTTCTCTTAATCCGTTTTATTTATTTATTTATTTAATTACTTGCAATGTTTGTTGTTTATTTTGTGTGAATTTAATTAAATTTGAGTGTACCCGTTAGAAAGTGTGAAAATTTTGATGCAGGAGCAGTTAGAAACGGTAAAGGTAGAACTTTTATTACGTGGATGAATCGTATGATAGAAATATATGAGCAAGTTGGTTTTCATAGGAGTGGATGGGCCTAAAAGTTCAGGTTAACATGCAAGTGATATCTTATTTTGGTTTTATGTAGTTGTTCCTAATTTATCAGTATTTTATGACTTAGATGATGATGATGATGATGATGGTAAAGTGTTGAATATCCTTCAATCCACTTGATATCTTATTCCTTGGACATTTCCCATCAGTATATCTATTTTCATCCCCTAAATTTTAATTTCTACACCAAACTTTAAATTAGGAATTGGAACATTGGCAGTTCCAATAAGGGCACGAGCACGACACTTCCTAACCTTGGATAATTGTGTGGGATACGTGTACAAATTTTGATTTTTTTTTTTTTTCAATAAAGCCTATTAGCATCCCTGGAAAATCCCTGAAAAAATACGAACGCCGCTGCCAAAACAATTGAACTTGGCTTCCCCTACACACAAATCTTGGGTCGACCATTAGATTGGAATATTGTGAAGGTTCGCACCAGATTATCTGAACTTAAAGGTAGTATTGTGATGAACGGTTGTCCCCTAGTTCAAGGGATCACTGTAGCAAACCCCTATTTTCTAGGGATTCAATAGCATTAGCTATGCTGGTGAATATCCCTAAAATTTAATGCCTATAATTTAGGATGTGAGCTCTATCGAGTAACTGGTGTGCGTGCCCTTAGTATAACATAAGATTAAGAGTGAATAAGATCAAGTCTGGTTTCTAGATTGATTTATTTATATTAGAACAATTGTATTGTTGGAATTTGTTCAAGTTACCTCATTGTACAATAAATAGAGTTTCATGTATCCTCCACATTCATATCAATGAGAATAATTTCTTACCATCAGTATATTTTTTAATGAATTATGATGTTTGCATAGCATTTTCTTTGCTGATTAGGGAATTCCTAGTTTATATCTACTTGGCAAAATTAAATAGATTATATATATAGTCTTTCATTTCCATGATATAGTCTTTAATGGGCTGTAGTTTTTTGGTAAGTAATTTATGACAAGAGTTGCAACTATTTCAAGTTCCATAGGAAGGTTGGGAAAAAATCATAAGCTCAATCCACTTTTTTTTTTTTTTTGGCATTTTTTTTTATTTATGGCTGGACATTCCGTTTAATTTCAGTTTTATTCCAGTATTTTGTTTAAGGACAGTGGAATCTGGCTGTTTCTCTAGCTTACCCGGTACGTCATCCAGTAGAAATTCAAATTGTATGCTATTTTCATTTTCATAAGATTTTCATTGCACTGGTTTCCATCATCTAGCAAACCTAGCCTTGTGGACAGAGTTTATCTGAAGCATTGTCTTACCATATCAGTTATGCTGTACTCGGAGAAGGAATTTAGCCTACCTCCATTGATGATTTTTGTTGTTTATTTTGAGATTCATAAACAAAGAGAGGCTGAGCCGATGTTAGGATCTGTCTGCCGTTTTGTTGGTTTGATTTTCTTATGCATGATGCTTTCCTGTCTGCTGTTGGATATATCGATATTCAGTTTCTCAAGGAGCTAAATACTGTTAAATATGCAGGCTGAAGGAACTATGAAAAAAACAGCTATTCCTATCGTGACCAATGCCTTAAAGGTAGATTCATCCACACTCGTTAGATTGTTCTAAAAATCCATTCTTTAAGTGCATTTCTCATGTTTAACAAAAGGGTGAAATTCTTTGATAAATTGCATTGAACAAAGTTTAGTAAACCGGAGGGTTTTTGTGCAAATTCTCATATCGCTGATGATGGAGATTGACAAGGGTTCTTCATGCCGTACATCTTCCTAAAATAGGGCAAGTTACACTAGAATATTGCATTACAAATGTAATCGCCTTTGCGTATCTTATCTTCTAGGGGATGGAGGGCGTTAGCAATTTGAAAGTTCAACTCGTTGAAGATATTGCAAGCGTCGAAGTATGTTCGCTATTTTACTTTCTTTTGATAAGTATCTACACTATTTTATTTAATTCCTAGGCAATTTCTTCTTGTTAAGTTCACCTCTGTACTAACTGTTAGTAGTCCTTGATTTATTATGGCACTAAAGTGGCAGTTTTTGTGAGCTAGGAGTCTGAAAGAGAAAGGACAAAAATTTTTAACTATTGAGAGGCCGAGGCTCAGCTGTAGCTCAGGAGAGCGTGGTCACTTTTCAATAATGTTCAATAGAATTTTTTTTTTAAAAAAAAATGTTGTATGCGGCCTACACCTAATGACACTTGTGCACATGTGTTTTGTCAGTTGACGAAAGATACGACATTACTAGCTACCGGGACGGCCTCTGATTTGGTTGAGATCATACAAGGTTCGGGCTTCAAACTCCAAACGCTGAAATTGAGCTTTGAGGACAAGGACGACGTATATTGGAATCTAGGTTGATGCTTTAGAACTATTGTGTCACAAAGAACATTTTAGAAGGCTTCTTCTAGTCATAAATTGGAATCTAGGTTGATGATTTAGAACTATTTGTACTTAAGTTTATGGTAACTGTTGAGCTGAATTTAGGATGTTTTGTTCCTATAGACAAATTGCACTGCAGAATTATCAAATGCTGACGTTGATCCGTAAGATGATGCGGTGTCTCTATGTATTGAATATTGAACGGCTCAAGTGGTTATGCGGGATCTAAGCCGTAGCATCTTGAACTAAGGCTTTGTTATCGGCTGTAATTTTGGTCCCTTCCCAGTAAACTATTGTTCTTTTAACAGTGTTCTTGTTGTTAACTTGGGGTCGGTGATTTACTTGCTCTCCCAATAAATAAAATGGCTTTGGATCATACTTAAACCTAATGCATATCTTTACTTATACTATGATTCTGCATCATAATTACTTCAATCATTTTCTATGTGATTTGGTCAAGAGTACTTTGTCCCGATTACTATTTTTCTTATATATTCCCCATGAGTCTCTATTTCTTGACGAAGATCAAGGTGTTTTCCAACAAAAAAGAACATATTTCTTTCATCTATGATATGCGCCGCATTCTCAAAACTATTAAATTTCTCACATTCGCACCTTAAATTGAGGTCAATGCGACAAGCTACGAGACATGAAATATGAGTAAATCGATAATAAAAGTTCTATTTGTTAAATATTAGCGAGTAATAACACGTGATTACTCCCCATTTTCTTAGCGTGGGCTAAATTGAAGTATTTTGCACTCAAGTCCTAGTATTTTAAAAATAAGCACTTTCAAAACTGAATCCAATTATTATTGCTTGAATCACCACATCTCCATGATGACAAAATATCACCGTAATATTAAAAAAATTACGCATTAAATTTGTTCCTTAATCCGGTGTGTTAATATTCTCTCTCTGACCAGAAATAAAAGAAACATGTAATTTGCCATACAGTTTTAGAAAATGTCAAAAAGCAAATTTACATCACATTATTTTTATATGAATTACCAACATTACCTCTTAAAAATAAATTTATTATGAGGGGAGGGAGAGGGGATACTTATTTATTTTTATAGATTATTAATTATGAGGGGGAGGGGGTTTTTCTTGTCTTAAATACTTTTTTGTAATTTATATATTACTAGATGGAGATGACGTGTTTTACACTTGACATTTTTTAAGATTTTAACTTGACATTTTTTAAGATTTTAAGTATTGAGTATATATGTTGCATGCCGTATTTTAATATAAGTTTTAATTTAAAAAAATATATTTTTTTCATGTAAATACGTTATTTATTTACTTAGTTAAATCCTGATAGTAATATTTGTGATTGAATTTATTTTTTTTATAACTTTGAAAAAAAAATACTAAAAATCATATCTTAGTTGTTTTACTATCATGATTTAAATCATATTTTCAATTTTCCTCTACATGATAGAAAAACTTTCTTATAATTCATGAAAGCAACTACTGCGCTCAAAATTTAAATGTTTAAAAATCAAAATACTAAAAATGTTTATCATAGAAAAACCAATTTT
>MKEJ01006891.1:0-10344 GCA_001753735.1 Embelia ribes | reverse complement strand
ACTCATAATTGTTGGATTATCGGGGCGTTACAATTTTGAATGCACAAAGTCATGTACCAAGGTCATAAATATCAAAAAAGCCATGCTTACTGAAGGTTTATGAAATTCGAAGTCATAATTCTAAAGTGAAATATATGAAACAAACTTGATTTTGAACTTATAACACTAACAATCACAAAAATCAACTGATTGGCATAATTCTTGTGAGTAAGAACCTTCTGAACAAAGAAGAGTATCCTCATCACAAGAGTGGCGTCTTGCATGATTTTATCATCATATGCACAATTAATGTACAAGTTATAGCGCGGCGAAGTTTTATTAAAAAGTACATTCGTGTATATATCCCAGTTACAATATGATTTGAAGAACATTTTTCTTCACGTTTCATGTTCAAGATTCACATATATATGAATTTGGTACTAAGGTGTGATTGCGATATTGTTCATATTCAAAATTATACATTAGAGATAATTTAGTCCAATAAAGTGATTCTTCTCACTAATTACATTAACTATTTCTTAAAAGTTGAAGGACGTCATTAGAAACAATGTTTTAAGATTCGGATTGTTTATCGAACTCCGTCATGGACGATTGGTTCAATCGGAATTGGACTGGAATCAAACCGCTATATCATATATACATTAAGAAATAACCATATTATTATTTTGGTTGTACAAATTATTAAAGGAAATGAAAATATGAAAAAAATATAATATAGTTTATGATATATCATCAAATGGGAATTCAATGTTAATTCTCGGGTAGAAGGCATGAATAAGGAATTTAAAACTCAATCATGTCACAACCAATAATTATATTTTTTATTTTGTGCTTTTCACAACCATAAACAAATCTACCTTTAGCAATTAAGCAAAATTTTAAGATTATACAAATATAAAGAATTTTAACAATTATAAAAGAAGTTGAACATGCAAGAGAATTCACATGTACAATCATAAATTTATATTCACCATTAGATCAAAGGTATGCAACAAGTACAACTAGATTTAATCTTAAGTTTGAATATCAAAAAAATAAATAAATAAACAGTATTAACCAAAAAAATAATATAGTGACAAGTATTCATAGGTTAAAGTCCACCAAAAAATATATTTTGAGTACATATTTTTTATGCGAGAGAGAAACTTGAGAGATATTTGATTGAATATTGAATAGAATATTAAGGTTTTTATTTTATCTGAAGACATAAAAATAGAAAAACGAAAAATAATCCAAAAAAATAGGTGTAATAAGTATTGAACTGGTGATCACAACTTTAATTCATCATGTCTTGAGAGATAGTTGTATCTAAAGGCGAACCATTTATGAACAAATATGCAATTATGTTTAAAGAAAAAAAATATTTTCACATTAAGTAATTTAATAATTTTATAATATTTATTATAATTTATGTATAATGAAAAACTTTTTAAACAAAAGAAATTAGATGATAGTAAGAAAGACAATATCTATTACTCCAAAATAGATTCAGTTCAAGAAGTAAAATATACCCATTAATAATATAAAAAATTTGAAGGTATTACTTAGAAGATTTGAATCTAAAAATGGGTACGGAAATTTTGAATGAGTAGCAATATATGACAATTATAGATAAAGAGGAATAAGTTATTTTATTTATGTCCTATATAGCTAATATTGCACAAGTTTATAAATAAAATTATATATCCCACAACCATTCAAAAATGACTCATTTGATAAACATATTTTGAACATATTAATCATTTTTTCCTAATAAATATAAGACCCATGAAAAAAAAATTAAAAAAAAAATACCAAAAGGTGAAAAAAGGAGTGGCATGATTTGAACATTGGTGCTTTAAAAGACATATCAAAGCTTAGTTTCTATAATTTTGGGCTTGTAAGTCTATTTAAAGACATGTTAGTTTTAATATATAGTCAGACAGAATATTAGTTTTTTTTTTTTTTTTTTTATTTTATAAAATTTAAATTTATTTTTTAATAAATAAATAGTTTAAATATTTAAAAAAATTCAATTATATGTTTTATAATACAATTTTAAAAATAATATTTTACATAAATACTAATAAAATTATAATTATTTATTTATTTAAATATAAAAAATATTTTCTACACTTAAGTTTTAGTTTATATGTCATATTTAGTAGTTTTAAGTTTAATAATTATTTTTAAATTTTAAATATTTATATTATATTTTTATTTTTTATTAATAATATTAATGGAGTCAGTGGAGAGAGAATATGTTAATATTTTTAATATAATAGTGCATTGATGTGACATGAGAAATAATATATTAATTTTATATGTTTAAGTAATTAATAGCGATTTCTTAGATTTTGATAACCACTCTAAAAAAATTTCATTTTGAGTAACTACTAAATAATCCGAAACAAATCCAAAAAGTAACATTACAAATCTTTTCGTTACCTAAAATAAGATAACCATTCTAAAAATTCTCTATTTTAAGCAACTACTAAATAATCTGAAGCAAAGCCAAAAAATAACATTACCGATCTTTTCGTTACCTAAAATAGGGAAAGAACCCCTTAGGCCATTCATATAAGTTTTTCTTAACAGAATATCCAAAATACAGGAAAAAAAAAAGGTTTTATCTCCATTTTACAAATTTTCTATTAATTACACTCTATATCAGATTACTTGTCACGTTCTTTATAATATTAAAATGATATATTTTTTTATCTTTTGCTATTTTTTATTTAAAAAATTAATCACATATAATATTGTCTTCAAATACATACTAAAAAATATATTATTATTTCTTAATTTTAAATATTGAATTTTTTAATATTTTGATAGTTTTTTATACAAAATTATTAAATTTATATATCAACATGGATGTCTAATTGAATTATATTTTATAAGCTTTAAACGGCGTATAGCATGCAAAAATGCAATAAATTATTTTAAAGTTACAAGCTTTTAAAAAAAAGAATGGGAAGAGATAAAATAATAAATAAAGAGAAATAAAATAATTTTGTATTGCTATGTGGCTTCATAAAAAGCAACGATGGATAGAGTAGCGGGGGAGGAGAGAGAAAAAAGAAGTTGTTTTGTAAGTAATGGTTTTTTGTTCTATACATTTAGAGAATCGCTCGATCATTCTTTATTTTAACAATCACTATATAATCAATTACGTGGCCGTTAGTTACCTATTTTAGAAAAAAAAATTACAGACTCTGATACAAATGCTCTTATAGGAAATCATATGCAAATACTCTTAAACATATAAAACTAATATATTATCTATCATATCACATCATTTTACTATTATATTTAAAAAATTAATATATTATTTATATACTCACTCAACTATTATTAATTATAAATAAAATATAATATAAGTATTTAAAATTGTTGACCCAAATTCTGATCAAACATATTTTGATGATGAAAAATAAGTAAAAAAAAAAAAGTTTAATTTATACTTATTAGGAAAATAATATTTGAGCAAATTTGCGTGAAGGTATGATGTCTATCACAAACTCAAAACACAACACAACTTAAAAAAAAATAAGTCTTGAATAAGTAGAGGCATAAACGACATATTTCAATGAAAACTATTCGGTAAAATGACTATATCTTCTGAGTCATAAACCCAATAGATATTTACAAAACATATATATAAAGATAATTCAAATATTTACAAGTTTTATGTTTTGGTAAAAATCAAATTCAAATAGGAAAAGGGCCAAAATGAATAAAAACTGTTTAAATATTCAAA
Source organism: Embelia ribes (assembly GCA_001753735.1). Taxonomy (NCBI): domain Eukaryota; kingdom Viridiplantae; phylum Streptophyta; class Magnoliopsida; order Ericales; family Primulaceae; genus Embelia; species Embelia ribes. Next base: position 6,602 of record MKEJ01006891.1, on the reverse strand, counting down.
ACTGACACTGTTTCATAAAAATGGCATATCTTTTAGCTCATAAATCCAATGAAAGCCTACTTTTTATTTTTGGAAATATAATTCAATGATTTACAATTTTAATGTTTTAGCCAAGACCAAATTCGAAGTCGAACATGGGTAAAACGCTCTTTGAAGTTAAGGTGTTAGCCAGAAGATTCCAATAGCCTACAGTCACGTAACCACATTCGGACACAATGTCGACTGCATATAGTCGGTCGACAGCATACGGTCAAGGCCACAATAGCATGCAGCCATAATCAGAAATTGAAGATTGTTAATTCTATTGCCATTTCTCAAAATTTTCTTTCATATATCGACTCGTGCTCAAACACTATAAATAGAGGATTCTACTAATGCTTCAAATCATCTAATAGAGCAACAATCTCTCTGCTTCTCTCTCTTATTACTTTTCTAGCCTTATTGTTTATTCTTCATATATAAATTTAGAGACTTTATTGGCTATAGGTTTAGAGTCCAAAGTTGTATTACATTTGAAGTAAATTTAGTTATAAAATGAGGGGTTATCTCAAGTAAAAAGGAGATTACGTTTTTTAAGTTAGCAATTGGTATAAACCTTTATCGATAAAGGGGACCTCAAGCAATGCTTGGAAGAGTAGACATAGGGGATTGACAGATATTTGACCGAACCACTATAAAACTCTGTTTGCATTTATTTTCCTTTAACTTTTTACATTTTAGTTATTTATTTTATTAATATTATTGGTTAAAGTTTTTAAAGTGTTATTTTCTAAAAAAGTTTTTAAATTCTGCTTTTGCACAACTCATCCCGCCTCTTGTATTTGCCTAAGGGACGACAAAAATAATGAAATATTAATTATAAATTTAATTTTTTAAAATAATTAATGAGATTAAAACTACTAAATACAACATATAAAGTAAAACTTAATGTATAAAGAACTAATTTTAAAATTTTAAAAATAAATAATTATATTTTTTATTAGTATTTATGAAAAAAATTATTTTTAAAATATAATAAAAGTAAATTTGAATTTATAACTACTAAATAAAACATATAAAGTAAATTCTATTTAGATTTATATCATTTCTATAATAAATTTTTAGAGAATATTTTATTTATATTTTTCTTCTATCTCATTACTTCTACTCTCCTTTCTCTTCCTTTGCTTAAAGATGTATTTTATTTATATTTTTTATTTATAAAATTAATTAATAAATTAAATTATAAATTTAAAGTTATAAATAATACATTTTTTTATTAATATATAATTAAAAAAATGTAATTAAATACATTGGTATGTGTAGAATTTTAAGTAAAAAGTGGTTAAAGAGAAAATAATATTTTAATAAAGAAGAAAATGTGATAGATAATCTGATGCAGAGTGTAAAAAATAAATATTCTATAAAATTGAGATAGAATCCATTATTTTTTTGTATTCGAGAGATTATGTTAAGAGAATCTTATACAAGTGCTCTTAGTCAAAATAAAGTTGCTTGGAATTGAGTTACCAGTGCGAGTTATGAGTTTCCATTTCTTAATTTTTTGCAATCGAAATGAGTTTCCCGATTCTCCTGCTATTTATGTTACATACTACAATTTTTGGCTTCTAAATTGAATTATTTAAATGTTATTAGTAGAGATGTACACAGTCCAGATCATATCTGTTCCACCTTTAATCCGGTACGTATTCAATTTTGAACTGTCATTGATTTTGGAGCCGAAATTGGCCTGCTTAAGTTCGATTCAGTTCGGATCAATTCCTCTATAGTTCGAACTGGATTCAGTCCGATTCTCGATTTTGTAAGCATTTCACTATTATTAACGACTTGACCCTATTTTATCAAGTTATTCAATTTTAATTAGGCAACTAGATTATATATCCTAAACAAAATTTTGACACTAGTTCCCTATTTAACAAATATACACACACAAAACAAACATAGCAAGAGACAATAACTATGCTATACTTACTGTTAATTACATATAAAATTATCCCCATTTGTGTACATTAGAACCAAACAATGACTATTATGTTTTAATTCATATCGAACATATGTTTTGCGATAATGTACTATTGCGCGACATTTTAACAATATGTAAATGAATAATCTCACACAATAGAGAAAATATAAGAGTAAAAGAAAATATCTTATAATATTAAAAAATTGAGTACAAATGAAGGTGTAATAAACAAAATTAATTGTATTATCAATTCATTAGAACACGTATATGTAACATATAATATAATAACTAATAAACATCATGCTACTATGCAATTTGGAGAATTGAATATTTTTCTCCAAATGTATATAGGCAAGTATATATGTTAAAAATAATTTATAAGTATATTATTTTTAGGCGATTCCAATCAAATCTTATGTCTGGATCGGATCGATTCAAGCGTATGGCTGGATCAGTCCGATTCTAGATTTTATTCATTATAATTCGAGGCTTTACTTGAAAATTACGATTCTTATATAATCGGTACCAAATTACGATTTGGGATTGGATTTGAATCAAATTTTTTCGGTCCAATAATTCGAGGCTTGACTTGAAAATTATGATTCTTATTCATAATAATTCAGATCATATTTTTTCAGTCCAATCTCTTACAGATTTGGGATCGGATTTGGATTCTTCGATTTTTTTTATAACCCTAGTTAAAAGTTATTAGTGTAGTGAATGAACATTACCGTATCAAGGCTATTTCCAAAAAAAACAAAAAGAGTAATACATTCCTACCAATATAAAATATTTTTTTTTAAAAAAAAAGACAAATACTCTCAATGTAAAAGAACAAAGCGTTGGTGGTGTTAGTACAACAAGTTAATTCTACTTTTTCTGTCGGTTGATGTACCAAATACTGGAATCACTAAAAACTAAAATGAAAAACTTATCAAACAATTATGGGCTTCTTTACAACGTTTGTAACTTCATAAATTCCAAATTTTCAAATTTTTTTCTTAAAATTTGAATAACGTTTAGCTCAACTTATTTGTTGTTTTAATTTGCATATGATAAAAATTTTAAGATAAATTAATCTATTTTTTTTAAATAACAAATAAAATGAATTATTTTTTAAAAACTCCAAGCCATATGTACGGATGCATCTCTGTTTTAGATTTGCAACCCAACGGCACACCGACTGAGACTTATCTTTTTTATTTTAAAATAATCCTTTAGGGAAAAAAAAAGGATAGATTTTCACAACAATGATTCTCAAATTCGATAGAAGATGAGAGGAGCGGAGCTCAAGCTTCACTTCAATGGCCGCATTTTCTCTCTCCTCCTCCTCATCATCTCTCACCTCTCCTCATCTTCACTCTCCACCATAATTCCAGGTAAGGACTCAAAACCCAGTTCTAATATCTCACTCTATGCATTCAATTACAGAGATTTTGAGATATTTGAGTGCAGAGGTTTAATGGGTCTGGTTCAGAATCTGCAAACATTGAGCTAAAACCCTAAGAAAACCCATCTTTGAAATGTCACTTTATACTTGAATTTATGCATTTTTTGGTAAATTGAAGTGTTGAATTATAATGGGTCTGGTTCAAATTTTGAAGGCGTTTAGCTAAATACCCTAAGAACACCCATTTCAGAAAATTCATTCTACACTCGAAAATACATGTTTTTTGGTGAATTGAAGCACTTAATTACAATGGGTCTAATTCATATTATGCTGAAACTAAGCAAAATACTAAAACCCACTACACAATTTTCACTCTAAATTGCTATACTATTCAAGCTTAGTCCCTTTTTGAGATCTCACTCTATACTCAAAAAAGGCATATTTGTTGGTAAATTAAAGTGCTGATTTATAGTGGCTCTGCTTTAATTTATGCAAAAAGTAAGCAAAAAGTGTAGTCTTTTTAGAAGATTAAGTGCTGAATTAATGAAAGCAAAAATTGAGTAAAACACTAGAAGCTCACTTCACATTTCAATCTTATTATGCACAAAATTACATTTTTAAGTAATAAAAAGTGTTGAATTTCTGTGGGTCTGCTTCCAATTCTCAGAAATTGAGAAAAACCCTAGAAACCCATTTCACATTTCAATCTTATTTTGCAAAAAATACATTTTTATAAGTAATAAAAAGTGCTGAATTTCAATGGTTCTGCTTCAAAATTTGCAGATATTGTGCTTAAATTGGACGAGAACGAGCCTTATGTGGGTGTCAATATCGGAACAGAGGTCACGAACTTTCTCCCACCAACAGACCTGGTGGCCTTCCTGCAGCTCCAGAAGATAACCCACATTCGTCTCTTCGACGCAAACATCGATGTTTTGAGGGCCCTGTGGAAGACCAAGATTCGGGTCATACTCGGAGTACCCAACAACCAGCTCATCGCAATTGGGTCCTCTAACGCTACCGCAGCCACGTGGATCGGCCGCTACGTCGCTGCATTCTACCCACAGACCCTCATCACAGGCGTGGCTGTCGGAGACGAGGTCTTCACCACCGTCCCTTCCTCCGCCCCCATCCTCATGACTGCTGTGGAATCCCTCTACGCTGCCCTCGTGGCCGCCAACCTCCATACATACGTCAAAATCTCCACCCCGCACTCGGCATCTATCGTCATCGACCCTTTCCCTCCCTCCCAAGCCTTCTTTAATCAAACCCTAATCCAGTTTCTTTATCCCCTCCTGCAATTCCTCTCTAGAACAGAATCCCCACTTATGATTAATTTGTACCCTTATTATGTATTTATGCAAAATAAAGGGGTTGTCCCCTTAGATAATTCCCTTTTCAAGCCCTTAACCCCTTCGAAAGAAATGGTCGACCCGAACACTCTACTACACTATACAAATGTATTAGACGCAATGATCGACTCAGTTTATGTATCTATGAAGAATTTAAACATAACCGATGTCCAAGTGCTTGTAACAGAATCCGGGTGGCCTTCGAAGGGGGACTCAAAAGAACCTTACGCCACAATAGACAATGCCGATACTTACAATTCGAATTTGATCAAGCACGTGTTGGATCGGGCAGGGACCCCTTTACACCCCGAGATTACTCCTAGTGTGTATATATACGAGTTGTTTAACGAGGATTTGAAGTCACCACCGGTGTCGGAGGCGAATTGGGGATTGTTCTATGGGAACACAACGCCGGCCTATTTGTTACACGTGTCAGAGACTGGAGGGTTTCTGGCAAACGATACGACGAACCGGACGTACTGCGTGGCGATGGATGGTGCAGACGGAAAGATGCTGCAGGCGGCATTGGATTGGGCTTGTGGGCCCGGAAGGGCAAATTGTAGTGAAATCCAGCCCGGTGAGGTTTGTTACAACCCGAATAATGTGAAGAGCCACGCCTCGTATGCGTTTGATAGCTATTACCAGAAGCAAGGGAGGACCATGGGGTCTTGTGATTTCAAGGGTGTGGCCATGATCACCACCACTGACCCAAGTAAGTAGGGTCTCACAACTCGTGAATTGTGTTTCTGAGTGATGCTAAGCAGTGTAGCTTCTGTACTATCTAAGCCGTTGCATCATTGGCGCTCCAAACAAACGGCTAAGATTACAGATGTGATCATACTTAGCATTGCCTATCTTGTTATGCTATAATTATGAAGATCGAGGTTTTAAGGTATTAATTAATGTGAGAGAAGAACTTTGGTTAAGGTTCTAAGGAACTATCTGGCCCTTATCGAGTGTCCATTTGGTATTTACTCACTTAAAGTGCTTTACAATTGCAGTTCAAAATAGGCTGTAGCGTCGTAAAACTCAGCCTACACGTATAGTTTTGCTCTCTTGCTTCGGTTGTTTATCTTGGAGCTTATCTTGAATCACATTGGTAAATTGATTAATGTGATATTTTCATTAAATTCTAGACACATCATAAAGATCACAATATGGGATTTAGAGAGTGTCAATTACAAAGCGATTATAAATTTAAGCTTCATCGTCTGTCTTTCCTTGTGCTATTAGCTTGGTTCATTCACATCATAATGAACTATAGGCCATATTACGAGTCGATATGAAGGGTCATCGTGTAGTTAAGCCCGTGGCCTTACCCACATAATGTGTGAATACCTCAAGAGGCGCTTGGGACTACCGAAGAATTATTATTTTCGGGTCTATTATGTTCATATACCTAGAGACAAACACAGTGACTGAAGGAGTTTGTAATTGTTGCCTAGATGGGTTCCACATTTTGTTTCCTTGTGCACTTATGATTCATAGGGTTAATAATTTCTGATTTCTGACCATGGTGACATTTGCAGGTCACGGGAGTTGTATATTTCCTGGAAGGTAAATTTTCGTACTTTAATATTCTCCTTTTTTATTTCTAGTTTTCTTAGCGGACTGTCTTGCCTCCGGAAGAAACAAAAATTCGATACTGGTTTATGGTTTGTTTTGTTACAGCTTTAAGTTCAAGTTTTTCCCTTTAAAAGCAGGATGTTTGATCGTGTCAAAAATATGCGACAGATAACCTAACAAGTTTATTAGGGACGAAGTAATAAATCCGAAAAATTTGAGTGTCGAACTCAAGTATTCTACTAAATCGCAGATTATCTAATTACTATTCTTTTAGATCTACTTTCGGATTTTACGACTTAATTTAATAGAACTAATTCAATTATACCTATTT
>MKEJ01006889.1:0-12048 GCA_001753735.1 Embelia ribes | reverse complement strand
ACTATTAATCCAATATCGCAACAGTATAGTGGGAGCTTGAATGTAGGAGATAGTTATAAGGCAATATACTATCTAAAGGTCCAAGAGGCAAACTGTTACCTATGAACAGAACTGTTCATGAGCCACTCACATTGGTAGGCATCTAAATGAACAAAACTGCTTATGAGCCATTCGCTCAGCTTGTTTGGTAAAAGAGTCGAATAAGAGCTTGATTTTAAGACTTGTTTATTAAAAGAGTTGAACTATAACTTAGTAAAATTGTCGTACCTTGAGTCCCCATAGATACAATTACTAGTCCACATTCTTAACGAACCCAACAATACAACAAAGTTGTATATGTACAACGAGTCCAATTGTTGCTACAATATTCAAAAGTGCCAACTGTAGTCCACAATCAGATTGCATAATCTACAATATTAAAAATAAAGTAGAAATATTAACGTCAACACTACACATAAAAAAGTTTCAAGCTACAGACTCGACAAAAATCAATGCACATATACATAACTAACTATAGTCTCTAAACAAAATAAACAAATGTAAATGAGGCAACATATTCTAAATAAAAAATAGCTATCATATTAATCCAAGCCCTACTAAGCATGGCTCGAGCTAGCCTTCACGCCTACAAAAAAAATATGAGCAACAATATACAAAAAGAAAATACGAGTTAGATGGTCAATCGACATGTAAAAATGAGATTATGTGATATAGAAATGTATACTAAATGTTCGCATAAAATAAATATGTACATGCTTATGGAATGTAAGTACATATGCTATCAAATTACAAATGCTCGAAAATCAACTAATGCCATACTAACTTGACAACAACTCCAACTACAACTCAAGTAAAAAGATGGGACTAGTATCTTTCGAAGGTTTTGAGGCTACCTGCATCCCTTACCTACAATCGACGCATCTTGCGCGACGTGAATCATAGGTCTGACTTTAAGGTGCACTAACACCTAGAGTTATGGGCAAGTTTCCTAGTTCTCACAGTGGGCATGTATATCCCTAAGCTTATCCCGCTCCTCAAAGGATTAAAATCCCGAAGGTTTTTCTCGAAAAAAGCAATACTAAGGTCCCGACAAGAAATCAAAAGAATCAATTTCTATCATGGAAATGATAATGATAATGATAATGAAAATGAGATGCCACGTTCATGATATTCATGCTTTTCAATATTTTTCCGCATAATGTGCTTAAATTCCTTAAATTGCATACTTTTAAAAATATATGAAATGGCATGCTTTATTCCTTGAATTGCATTACCCAATTTCTCCAAATTATCCTCAAATACTCCTTGAGTTTTACAACGAGATTTTATACAAATAAGTATGAAAAGCCAATAAATATCACAAATAATCCCACACTACGCAACCAACACCAATAGTAATGTCATAATAATATTGTGGTAACAAGAATCATGCCCCGCAATGTCATAAGATAATATTGTTGAAACAATATACATAATGCCATGCAATAAGCCATGATGAAATTTAGATAACAATATTATAGACTCGAGAATATTGATAAACAATATTTATGCCCATGCAATATATTAATGAATATAAGATTCATGCCTCGAAATTACTATAATAGTAATGCCATTTAATTGAGCAAGTAATATGCTTTAACATAAAACCCGAAATAAGATTTATCATTGATAAACTTATATAGCAATAACAAAATCCAAAAATAATTAGGACATGTAAATACATGTCGATACACACACACACACACACTTAATTAAATTGTTATTCGCAATCTACTCGTACCTTATGAAGTAATGAAACTCCCAAATGATCTTTCAAACTCAAACTCGAGAAGCTTATTTCGAACTCCCGAATCGATCAATCAATTGAGCTTGGAATCTAATCAAATCTAGAATAAAGGAAAGGCGTTTGATTTCTTAACATACTAGGAACCAATCCCCAAAAACCAAGGATTAATCGAGCAAACAAAGGAAGAAAAGAAAAAAAAAATTACTTTGGATGGGTGATCCGAAAATGCAACCAGAATTCCAGAGCACTTGTGGACCAATTCACAAGCCCCTGGACAGGTGCGAAGTGTTCCGGACCCCTTTTCCCCTATTTTAGTTTTAAATCTTAGAAAAATCTCAAAAGTTTTACAATGCACTCATAAAAACTTTTTGGTTGCAAGTACATAATTTTCAAACTTCGAAACTCGCAAACAATGTGTCGAAAGCTTTCCAAGAAAAATAAATATGCTCCTCGCAAGAGCCCTTGATTTCATCTAACCACGGTGTTCAGATCAAGACGAGTCCTAAGACAAAAATGATTCTTACGATATCAAGAACAAGCTCAACAAATTTATTTCGACGTACCATAACGGCACGAAAATTGAGACAACAAAAAAAAAAGATAGAGATGACGAGACTTATCTAGAATCGAAGATCTTGCTTCAAGAATCGCGAATATCCACTTATAATAAACGTACGAGCTTCCAATTTCGATGAAACTAAGGCATAAAATTTTAAATCAATTTTCACCGCTCTTAATGCTTTCTCTCTCTATGTTCTCATAAGTCAACAAAATGAAATAGTGTTTGAAGTGACTAAGGCGCAAGTCACTCGTCACTTAATACACTGCACCTACAAATCAATATAATATTATGCTATGTAATAATTATACGAATCATAATAAATAACAAAATTAAATAAAAGACATCCTTGAATTAAATTTAATAATATTATCTATTTATGCAAAAAATTCGCTCTGAATTTCTAGAATATTACAAAAACTAGGCTTGCTAGCTAGAGAGCTAACTTGTATACACGTGTGTGTGTGTTTACATAGAGAAGAAACTAAAAGAAAATAGAGCAATCATTTTCTCACATCGAATGTGTTTCAAATGGTAACCTAAAAGTTTTCTATATTGAAATACCTTCACAAGTCGTTGTCAGCTGGTCTTTTTGGCCCTAGAAAAATAAATTTGGGCCTGTTTTATAGCAAGCTTAAATTTATATTTACCGAGCTTTATGAAGCCGAGCCTAGCTTTTTTGTGAGCTTGTTTGCTACACATCAAGCCCAAGTTTGAGATTGAAGTTTAGAGCTCAAGGAGAGCTAGAGCCGAGCACGATCCAAGGGTTTGTGCTCAAGAGCCGAGCACGATCCAAGGGTTTGTGCTCAAGAGCCGAGCATGAACAATGCCCAGCTCAGCTCGATCCGGCTTGGAATCGGGCTACGCATGGCAAAACATATCTATAAACAATGCATGAAGAAATCACGGGCACAAATCCTTAAATTAGGACTATATTTTCTCCTAAATTACATGATCGAGAGTATTAATTTAATATTTGAATTAAATATACCCAGAAAAGATTTCCATGAAAAACTTTTTGCAGTAGACCCCAGACTTGACCATAAAATAGAGTAGGCTACAATTCGCGAAACCGGAAGCAAAAATATTTTCTTAAAAAATTTATGGGAAAAGAAAAACGAAATATTGTGAATAATGAAATAAATATTTTATAAATCTATTTGAAAATTACTACATGCAATTACAAAGATGAACATATATTTTAGAATAAAATAATATTAGTAATATTATGAATAGTATTAATGTTACAAAACGTGAATTAAACATATTTTATTTTTTATTTTTGAAAGTTTTTCAGTATTAAAGGAACTTCTAAAAAATGAGTTTTCAGTACTAGTTTTGAAAAATAAGAGTTTACGTATCATAAATTGTTTCCAGAAAACGAGTTTACCAGGTCTAATCTAATCACGTTGATATGAACTCAACACTTCCATATTTTTCTTATAATTAATTTATCCTTTTAAAAATTCTGGCAATAGTTGTCTTACAACTTTTTCTTTTGGTTTCAAGCATATGGTATTAACGACGGCATTATCAAGCCCTCCACGTGTGTTTAATAAGCTTGTGCATGACTACGATCCCTGTGAAATTGAACATATTTAAAGATAAAAATTGATAATAACACTCCAGAGACTTTTCAGAGGACAAACAAATGGGATTATATGCCAACAAAATAAAATAAAAAAAATTAGACCTTTCAATAGTAGTGCTTATATTAAAATTTCAATCAAATTTGGGATGCAGACAAAGACTGGATCATCTAGTGTAAAACAAGTATGTCATTGAACTTCACATGATTGGACTACTAAAGGGTAACAAAATCATCGAGTCCACTTGGAATTAGTCCTTCCTATCCTTTAATATTTGCAGCAAAAAAAAAATAAAAAGAAAAAAATGAAATTATTCAGTTCAAGTGGGAGATAAATTTTTAAAGAAGGACAGTGATGTTTGTATCCACTTTAATCGACAAAATTGAACAAATGTATTAACAACACATCTTCCAAATTCATTTGTTAAATTTATCTTGCAATGTTATTATTATTATTATCTTTCAGTCCAGGCTAATATTGTTTGACCATTAAATTAATAGTTAGTTATGTATGGCATATTTTTTTGGCAAGCCAAAAATGTAAAACGGTGACATCATCCCAATACCCTCAAGCCCTATCCAAGATTAACGTTTACGTTAAATAATATATAAAAAAAAATATTTATTGGGAAGTGTAATAAAAATAGTACAAGACCACACACATATATACAGAGTGTGAGAAGTCTTACATAATCAAGCAGTAAAATCAAATCAAATCAAATTTCTATAATGATAATCTAAACAGTAAATACAGAATATAAAAATTCTTATGAAAAATAAATGAATAAAATCAAATCTAATATTATTCTTAACAGTTTGTGGCAGTCATTATCTAAATAATCCTTCTTCACTCAATAATTAACTCCATTTATGTTGTTATCCGTTTAACTTTTGAAGATACTAGCTAGTGGAATATAGCCGGCATAAATTGGCCGGCATTAGAAAAGAAATAGAGCTAATGGCGAATCGATCATTTTTAAAATAACTTCTTCCTTTTGTAATTAACTCTGTTTATGTATGTAACTAAAAGTATTGGATTTTGTTCGATAAAAGATAACCTCTTCGTAAGAAATTAAGGAACCCTCTAACGAGATAAGCAATGGGAAATGCAACAAGTACTTGCTGCAGTACGAAAAAAGTTGATGTAGTGTATGTGTAACTCTTTATTCTCGTTAATTGGTTCCTATTTTATTTTATGCCAATATGTTTCGATGCTCATTGCGAACTTTCATCTATTTCGTAAAGTTGTTTCGAAATTAGTTTGAGGTTAAGAAAATTTTATGATGGGCTTCTTTACTAAGAAAATATTTCCTTTATAGTTTAATTTGTCTTTGGGTGTTTTGTCAGCAGCTTTTTAAACTTGATATTTTCTGGTTTTTTCTAAAAATTTGGTGTGTCAAATTTCGAAATTTTTAAGTTGGATTTCTCTTGCGGTTTAGACCAAACAAATTGAAAAAGATTTAAGCTAGATTCGTCTAGTTTTTTTATTGTCAAAATTTTTTTTTTTTTTTCTAAGAATCTAAGTTTGAAAATGAGCCCTTGATGGATTTTTATGAAAATTCAGAAAGTACTTTTGAGTCTTAGTTTTTCGTATGAGTGCTAAATTAAGAATTTATGAACGGATGACTGTTCGTTTCGACTTATAAAATCTTGAAATCAAAATAACTCTCAGCACACCTTTGTGTTTTTCTTTGCATATATGTAGGGCCCCGGCGAAAGCGCAAAAAAATTCATGGAGAATATTTACGTACAAAGAATTGCATTCGGCTACAAATGGATTTAGTGAGGATAACATGCTTGGTGAAGGAGGGTTTGGGAGCGTCTACTGGGGCAAAACCTCTGATGGACTACAGGTCTGTGTAGCTCTAATTTTCGGTTGGATTAAGGCTTAGAATTGTATTAGTGTATGCCTTTCAAAAATCCGTTTCTATAATTTTTTTTTAAAACTTATTTTCCGAATTATTGGCCGTCAGCATGTTTGCTTAAATAAACCTGAAAACCTGCCAATTTTCGGTTGGATTAAGCTTAGAATTGTATTAATGTATGCCTTTCAAAATCCACTTCTATAATTTATGTTTAGAACTTATTTTCCGAATTATTGGCCGCTAGCGTGTTTGCTTAAATAGATATGTGACGTGCCGAAAATTCATATAAATTTTTCGCTATTATAAATAATATTATTATAGTTGGTAATGATATTATAAATACTATTATTATAGTTGCTTAAATAAATCCGTTTGGAGAGTTTTTGAAGTTGAGCCGTTGGAATGACACCACAACTTTGATTAAGGCCCATGATATACCGATGGAAATGCATTTCAATTATTTATAAGTTTTATGTTTTAATAAAGAGCAAATTCCAACTTGGGAGAGCCATTCGAACGGTATAAATCACCGTTCATAGAGTGAGAGAGTGGTGAGGGTTTGTTTCACATTTTCTCCTCCGGTAGAAAGCATCTAGCTCGGGGATTGCTCGTGGAGTATTTTTGCATATTCGGCATCTGTATTACGAGGCCTCTCTTTTGTCATAAATATTGTCTTTTCGTTTGTTCATTTATGATTCATTGATTTGCATGTCAATCGGGTTTGTTAAATTAAATTTATACAAACTCTTTCTTACGTCTCGTAGACTATTTTTACTTATTGGTCCTCATTGATTCGGGTGGCGTACCTATATCCAACCAAGGGCTCAAGAAGAGGATTTTTTGGGGGAATTATTGTGCAGCCTTTCGGGATTGTCCTAGTGGTTTCGTGAGTTAAGGTTGCCCATGAACCTCAATATGAACTTGATATTTTGGTGTATATCAGCAAGTTAAATATGTCTTGATTTTTATGACTTGGATTCGTGTTTTGAAAGGCATAATGGATCATTGGATCTATATAATGCTTCTATTCAATATCGATATTTCTTCTGGTCATTCTTGCAATTTGGAAATTTTGTCATACTCCCTTATGCAATAATTATTTGTTAAAGGTTAACGAAGTTATTTATACTTTAAGCCGGGTATACCATTCATTAACAGTCTTTTTCTTCATGATAGCTTGACCTAAAATTAACATCCCGGATGATCCGGTATAATCTTACCAAACCATTGCTAGAGCATTTTAATAAAAGACAATTAAATTTCTTTTTATATTCCAGTACAACACACTAATTTTATGTTTATGTTTTTTCTTTCGGAAAACAAAAGTAGAACACAGAGAAATAGACTAAGGTTATACACTAGACAAATACAATATATTAGTGACAGAGGACAACAATACATTTATAGATTACTTCTGAAAAATGGATCAGTGAAGAAAGACGTGGAGTAACTGCCCCCTCCGTTCGGGAATAGAGTAAGGAGACAGATGAGACCAAGTACGAAACCCCAAGCATATCTATTGTCTCCTAAAGGCGTGATCTCATCCTTTGCAGGCACTTCTTCCCCACCACGGAAGAAGGTCGCAAAAAGTCCCCACGCCAGACAAAGGATGCTTCCACTCAACCCTCCGATACCCAGAGCGAGTGAGATGAAAAATGATAATAGGGTTGCGGTGCTTCTCCCAAACATAGCCTGGGCAATTCTGCCCCCTTCAAGCTTGCCACATGGCAACAAATTCAAAGAAGTGACAACCATTCCCAAGAGCCCAGCAAAGGCAAGGGGATCGACAGGGACCCCTACACCTTCTACTGCATAAGGTAGTACATTCCCTAAGTCGTCCGAGTATGGTCCGATGACAAATTGGATGAAAGAGAGTAAAGGGTTGTTGTAAAAGAATTGAGGCCTTATGTACCTGAAAGAGATCAAATAGAGGAAAGACAGTTAAAGGACACCTGAAACCGCTATAACCTACCAAGGCCCGGTCTGAGAATTTACGACTTCTATGTGCAATATTTGTTTTATGTTTCCTTTCTCTTGAAACATTCACACATTTGATTGCTTAAACTTTTAAGCTACACTCTTTGCTCATTTCTAACTAAATAAAATCGAACCAATGACCTATTAGAATAGGCTAACTTTTTTAGTTAAATATAGCAGTTACAATCAAACAACCCTTTCTGTTTATACAGTAAGGTGCGCAAAATCCTAATCCAGATCGAAGGATCAGCTTACTGGATTCTATGTTCGAACGCCTCTACTGTACAGTTCAATTTCTCATGTTATTTCCAGTAATTTGAATAGATTGTGTACGATCGTACATTGCTATGATCTGGTCCCACAAGTTTTTCACTGATCCAATGCAGAATCCGGATTTTAAATACATTGGTGTACAGTGACGTAATCCTCATACTCAATCAGTGTGACCATTTCTGAAAAACTCTCAACACATTCTCTGCAAGTCACTCAACTCAATACCATTGTTTTCTTCTAATTGTTAGCTCTAGCATTTTTAATACTACAGAAGTTCCAATACCATTCTAGAAATCTGAGCCAACACGCATGCACCTCTAAACTAATACCTGTTACTGTTAAGATAACATGCAGCATAAAGTCGTTTTTTGCTTCCATAACCTTCATGGGGAAAATTTTCCGATTTTCCAGACTTACATGAGAACAATGTATACTAACCTAATGTGTAACCAAATTCGCAAGAAAACTTACAGGGCATTGTCACCTCCATTATAGCTTCCATCAGCAATGAAAGCTGCAACTGCTAGTATGAGTGATGTAAGATAAGCACTGGCTGTGCGAGCCACAGGGATATCAAAGAGTGCCTTTTTGTTTGGAAGGAGAGACTCGTAATTATTTATCACTCCCAAGCATCCTGTCCAGTTTGACGGGACAAGGAAAGACGGGCTCAGTTTCACACCATATCGAGCTGCTGTTACCCTCGTGGCTATCTGCAATTTATTAGAAAAATCTAAGCACATCATTAAAATATGTGAGTCTCGCTAAAATAGCTCTATTTTCAATAATCTTTATTTATATGTTTTAGTTTTGATATATCAAGAGTTCATTTTGTCGGGACATAAGGGAGAAGCTCAAAGTGTCTCTTCAGATTCGTACGTGGAATGAAGCATAAAACAGTTGAGTTGTGCATATCGAGCTTAAGGCTCAACAACATATGCCTCTAACGAAGTAGATGAAAATTATGAGTTTGAGGAAAAGGAGCATGCTTTTATCTAACTCAAGTAGTCTCATATCAGGCAGGAATCTAAACCACAATCTTGTTTCAACTATTCACCTCAACATATGGCTGTATACCAAAACTGATGACGATTAAGACACTGTAAGATTTTAAGCCCTGTTTTTGCGTTGCATTTTGCTGCTTGGCTTTTAAAGATGGAGTTTTATTCATTCATTTGTTTATTTACTTCTTTACCCTAAATAAGATGTTTTAAGCTATATTCTCTCAATCTAACTTATGTATAAAGCAAAAAACTTTTGCATAGAGCCTCTGGCTTTTTGGCTTAAAAGCATAAACCAAACAAACCCTCAAGGAGCATGTCTCATTTAACTTTACACATATCAGGCGGGAATCAAAAACAGATCATGTTTTTCTGATTCACTTCAACACATTGCTGTACGGCAAAGTCCATGAGGAAAAAAGTTCAAACCAGACTCATGATGGGAGGGAGTCTTAAAATCACAAATGTGTGAATTGTCCTAAAGAAAGCATACCTCGGAAACTCCTAAAATGGAAAGGAAGCCGCCGAATAGGGGCACAACATCAGCCACGTAGTCATCAAATGTAGCATCTGGCTTGAGGAAGAAACCGCTCATCAAAGCAATAGTCCCAATAGTGGTCACACACAAAGCTACTGCACTAATGTAGCCCCATGGTGTGCTCAGCTTCGTCGATTCAAATTGGAGATCCATCTCCGACTTAGGTTGGACCATGCAAACCTATAAACAAAACAATAGGTATCAAAGTGCAGTGTTTATGATGATTCAACATAAAAAATAAAACAATCCCCTTTTTTCTATCTATGATGATTAATTCCAATGAGACCAAAAGAAGAGACTGACTTTTTGATTACTTATGTTGTCATCGTCCCACCGTAGTTCTATCACATTGCTTTACCATAAATAAGGAAAAAGAGAAAATACCCCCGGCTACTGAGTGTCTTCATTTGGTCAATTAGTTTTTATTTCTTATTCTTTATTTTTGCTTTGTTTTTTTCGTTTTGAGAAGGGGGGTTGAACAAGCCAATCTTACAGAGGAGGTAGAGAGCCAAGAATCACTCATCAAGTACTGATATGTTGACCGGGGTCATTTTGTGACCTTTTAGCCTCGATTCTTTGTTTCCTGTTATTATTGTGCTGGTTTTCCATCCTTTTAGTTGCTTTATCAAATGCTTGCATTTCACAAAGAAAAAAGTCAGCATGTAACTTAACCGCTGAGAAATAAAATAATTTTAGCAAAGCTTGTAACTAAAGCAAAGGCAGTTTTGGAGAGCGCTTACTTCACAAACTAAAAAAAAAGTACTTAATTATAGTATAAGATTTTAAATATTGTCAGTTAATTAACGGTTCCTTTATGGGCCGATATATTGGTGACTATATAATTCTCGTCCATATCGGCCAAAGCCATTATGTAACGGCCGTTACGGTATCAAATTAGTTTGAATAAGTCCGTTACAGCCATTAGGGTTGTTATGACATCGTATCGATTCGACACGGTCCGTTATGGCTATTATGAGCTGTTACGGAGAAAAAATTCAACAAAAGAAATTTGTAAAGCTAAAAAAAATCTGCCCGCTACCATTACGCTAAAGGTGCTATACTCGCCACCATTACCATTTCAGCAGCCGCCACCATTATGTAAAATTTAGTAGATGCCTTGTCAAGTTATAGTAATTACCTGTTTTGTTATGTCATTGGTCTTTTCCTCCATTAGCCACAGTTCAACTTCAGTCCCAGCTGCTTCAAATAGTTTCTTCTCCAATTTAGGTATAGCTTCTTCAACAGGTTTTCTCAAGTTACCAATGAAAATCCCACCATCTCCAAATCTCCTCACATCCGTAGCAAAGAACGTATCAAACCCAAAACAACTTCTCAACTGCGATTTCGCAAACAAAAAATTCAACACACTCTCCCATCAGAAAATTCTACAATACAACAATTAAAATTCAGGTATAGCATAAGTTATGATTTTTGGTTATGAACAAGTGGAGAGGTACTCTTATAAAATTAGTAGTAAGCATTTTAACCAGTGTTGAAAAATATTGAACCATCTCTTCATCAAGTTTACAAGCTAAAATTCAACCCAGATTCACTGGATGATAGTCCACACAATTTATCGTGCTTGTTTCACTTTCTTCATGCTTCACTTTCTTCACAATATAACAGTTCCGAACGTATACTTCTCCCATTACTATACCTAATCGTATTGCTTCTACATTACTCAGAAATAATATTGCAATTCCATTGTAGAAATAAATGAAAGAAGTCCATCTTTAAAATGAACGGGATACATAAGATGAAAAACAAAGTCAATGCCCCAAACAAAGTTGTTTGAATATACCACACAATCATGTGTGGAAATCATTAACAGGCACAAAACAGTTAATTTTCCTAAAATACAAGCATTCCACATATATCATAACCATTTCATATGCATATGTCAAAACAATAATATGCAGGGTGTAAATCTCCAAGAGATTGACTGGGGCATAATTTTATCCAACCTTGCCTAATTTAGCAGTAATTTTTATACCATTAGCAATAGACCCAGGCGGAGTCAAAAATCCAAAATGAGTTGGCCTATGCATTGCAAAATTACAAAGAGAGTCTAAACAATTATATGGGCCTAAAACTGCATATAAAAATTTTAATACTATTTTAGGATATCATTTCGGTTTTTAAAGATTTACGAGGCTTTAGCTCCTACTACCCTATATATCTCTGTCCCTGGGATACGTTACATTACGGCTACTTACACAACTAATGTTCAAATAAAAAACTTATATGTCATTTACCCAAAAAGAAAAAAAAAAAACTTATGTAGTGAAAATGGGGCCAATATTAGCTAGAGAACCACAAAGAAGGGAAAAAAGAAAACATCTACAAATTAAATAATTGGCATTATATAGAGAATTCCACTTTTAACATACACTGGAGTGTAGCCTGTGTGATGCGTGAATTGTGTGTATTATGTTCTTTTTTGTTTCATATTAATTTTAATTAT
>MKEJ01006882.1:8385-23733 GCA_001753735.1 Embelia ribes | reverse complement strand
GAAATACGATTTGACAACCTTGCTCATAGGGGCCGCCAAACCCGAAAAATCCCGAATAAATCGGCGATAATACCCTGCATAACCCAAGAAACTACGGATTTTGGTCATTACCATTTGAGTGGTTCAAGAGGCCTTTTGAATGGGAAGAAATTAAGCTTGTTTTTGGTTTCAAAGAGGAGATAGAACTGTGGCCCGCTGGTTTCACTATGGCTTTTTTTTCAACAATGATAGGACGATTTGAAAGTTGATTTGTTAGGTGCGGTAAAAGAGTTGCATGAGCAGGCCTCGTTTGAACCCGATGTTTATTGCCTTGAGTGCTAAAGAATAGGGGTCGAGGATATTAAGAACCTTAGACCTATTAGTTAAGTTGGAAGCATGTACAAGAACACAACCAAAACGTCTAATAAACTTAAAGATTATTATTGATTCTATTATTTCTCCTTTTCAACATGCACTTGTCGATAGACACCACATTCTTGACACAACAAGCATTGCAAATGGTGTGGATTCCATCTAAGCAATTGGCGAGTTTGAGTCACTTTGCAAATTAGATATTGAAAAAGCATATTATTATGTGAATGGGGAACTTTTTATTTTCATGTTGGACTATAAGTTTGTAAGAAATTAATACATATTGACATAATGGTTATATTTTGTTAAATTTGAAAATTGATTAGATCAATTCAGAACAAAATCTCGAAATATACTCAGAGAATAGAAAACCGGACCAAATTTGATCCAAATCGTAAAGGAACGTACCGAACCGAACTAAAATTTTGCAAGTTGATTCCAATCCTAAAAAGCAAAGACTGTTCTAGAATATATTAGTAGTATTATAAAAGAACATGCGTACTATAATGTTAGACAAACAAATGACTTTTGATATCAATGAATGGCATCGAAAAGTTCATATTAACGAACATACGTAATATTTTATTGTGCTCCATTTAATTTATCCTAATTTATTGAAATTTTAAAGTCCTGGCGATGATGATGAATACATAAATCCAAACAATGGACTTGCAAAGCAACACTCTATGGGAGAAATTTGCCCCAGTGATGATGAGAAATCATCCCATATTGAACCAAACACATTAGCGATTGAGTGAGGCCCGATCTCCATCGTACTAAAACTTTATTCAGATGATATTACTCGATGCAAAGATGTTCGCTAGTCGGGATAAAACAAGCGTAGGCTAAAGCTTGCATCTCAGGCTGCCGAAAGCTAAAACATCATGTCAACTTTTGTAAGCTAAGATTCAATCTCAACCCTCTGTTTTACTTGTAAAAAGTCATCCGTATCGCATTGACACGAAATATTTACTCCCAATACATCCCTCGAACATAGAATGCAAACAAGAAAGATACTCTCTAATACTCGATAAACCATAAAACTGGCATATAACACTTAAATGTACCACAAAGATGAGCAACATCATAAACTAGCCCTCCCATAAACCAAGAACTGGTTACCGATTCAATTTCATAACAGACAAATGGTACCATTAATCTGACATTCTTGTAAGAGAGCTGAAAGAACAAGATGTCCCCAGCAAGAATTTATCTTCTCCGGAGTGAATGTATTACAAAATCGACATCTCATTCTCCGCATACAGTATTTCAAACAATATTTTAGGGCATCCTCGTTCTGTAGTAATTGCATCGTATAATCTACTCGCCTGACAAAACAAATTTGAAAAGTGCAAGTCAGCATAATCTTCGCAGATGAAACAATATAGGCTATATTAGTCACCAAAAGAAAAAAGGGCAAAAGGTAAAAAAATAAAAATAAAAAATAGATGGTTACATGTTTGTACCTGATAAGCACAGCCAGCCAGAACAACGGAATTGACATTCCTGGAGAGAAAAGTGGAAAAGAAGAAACAGAGATGGCCCGTAAAAAAAACCAGCCACGATCTCTTATATCCAATTCTTATGTAACATGATACATGCCCGAGCATAAATATTTACTCTAAGGCCCCAATATAAGAGCATGTATTTCAGCCCAAGTAGAGACCGTATAAAGAGTGCCAGATAATCCCTTCCATATAGAGGGTCCCTCGTTGGCACATTCTTTTTGTTTCTTAACCAGTCCAGGGAACAATGGAACAAACGACACACCAAAATGAGTTCCCACTTTTTTTAAGCTTGAACTTGACCCTATTACAATCCCCACATCTGCTTGAAGAAGACAAAGTAAATCACCCACAGAATCCCCGATGTACACGCTGAGTTTCTTTTTGTCGCTGCTGCAGTTCTTTAGGATATCAGCAAAAACTTGGGCCTTGTCGATGGGTGTTTCAACCTTTCTAACAATTTCACCTGTGGATGTGGAATTCTCGTATACAAACTTGTTTGCATGTACATTCAACTCGCCTAAACTGCCTGCTGAATAACAGAATAGGGGAAGGAATCAAGTGGTATAGACACAAAAGCAGCAAACTAAATGTTCTATGAATTCAAGTAAAAGGAACAAGAGTGTGAATGCCATTGTTATACGTGCATGGATGGAGTATTTAAATCATACTACAAGAAAAATGACTACAAATAAAGGTTATTGGGAAATTGGATCCAGAAGGCGGGAATGGTATGAACCGAACTCAGAACCTCAAAGTTGCAAGTGAAATGCTTCTCCAGCTAAGCTATATTCCATCTTATAGATTGCATATAAATTTTAAATAAGTTACAATACAACATACTTACCTAGATAATTTTTTTTATGAAATAAACTTGTGATGAAAAAATAAACCATTAGATGAAAAAGTGAGTAGAATTCCATTTAAGTTACCCCAAGTTATTCTATCTATATATCAAATTATAAGAAACACAAGGAAAATTCTCGCAAATATATCAGGCCCTTTTTGTTAAGTTTCATTTCCATGGTGCTCGAGACGTCCTAGAGAAATAAAACATTTGATCCCTGCTCCAATCTTTTGCTTAGTAAATTAAGATAGAGAAAGCAATTTATTTAAAAAATTAGAGAATGGAAGTAAATTCATATGCAATAACAGAAAGTAAAAAGACAATACATAATGCAATGCAACTAGCATATTAATCAAATGTATAAACATCATTTGTGAATTGAGTAGATATAATGCAACTAGCATATCAAACAAATTGGAAGTGCAGTTTCAATCAATTTGAAACATACCAGCTGAGAAAGCTGATCTAATTAGGTCATCACACCAGCAATAGGAAAGAACTTGCACACGGGCATTTATATCTTCCTTTTCCACAATGCTCTGAAAGAAACCTGCACAACCATCTTGTAGGGCAAGACGTTCCCCGGCCCGTTTTATATCTTCAAGGTTCAGTCCCTTGAGTACTCCAGAATCGATAACTCTAGCATTTGCTTGTTTCTCAAATTCCGAGAGTTGCTCGAGAGCTTTATGCAGGCCTTCATAATCGAATCTCTCAGCTACAAAACCAGATAAAATCAAAACCATGAAGTACAGAGCACCGCAAACTTTAGCAGCTTAGCTAAGTCATAGCGGGAAGAAATCTCATGTACTGTACCTTTCTCAGCACTTAATATGCTTCCAATGCATTTCTCATATTCATCAGTATATTGCTTAGACAGGCTTCCCCATGAGCCTTTCACGTTAGCTGATAACATCTGAACGGTCTGATTCTGAGATGGACTTTGATCAGATTTTGGTGCTGTTGCTATCGCAAGTTCTCCCAAAACGGAGCACGAATCAACAATAGTGCATGTCAAATCAAAATCCGAAAATATCACCAAATGATACTCTGCAGGGTTGTGCTCTTTCAACAGAGGTACAACAGTTGGCTGAACAAGTGGCTGAGCACAAAAGAACTCTATTTCCAGTTTCATGGCCTGATGATATAGTTTCTCGATAATATTCAGTTCTTCCCCTGTTAAAGAAACGCTTAAACTTTCCAAAACGTCTTCTGTTTGCTGAGCTGACGCCTAAATTCAAAAATAAGATAATTGAGCTGTTGAGATAGAGGTACTAGTAGGGTGCAAAATAAGTCGAGCAAGACTTTTGCTAGAATCAAGCTCATCTTCTTCAGAAAAGAAGCCATAAACACAAGCCCCAAGTCGGATCTTTAAAAAAATACAAAGGAAAACAGGCCAAGCTCTTAATGGATATTAGCTCATGAGCTTGAAATTTGAAAGTATGAATTATCCAAGCAGAATTTTTGAAGCCTGTTAACTAAACGACCCATTAAATCAAGCCTTCATTTGGCTCATTGACGGAAGAGATTGGGTTCAAGCCAAGCAAATTATGAATTAGCTCATGAGTGACCTTGTTCATTTACAACACAAGTTATTAGGTAACGAAAAGCCTTCCAAACTGTAATGTATGAACCATGAAGTCTCTCATTTTGACCACTACAAGTAACTTAAAGTAGCTAAAAATACCTGAAAATCTTCACAAGAATAATTCTCAATCCACTTCTTATATGGGTGAGTATTTTCACCGGAGTCCAATAGCGCCTGGAGCTCTTTCCCAATGAAGGCATAAAGCCTCATGCAAGGCGTCATGGCACCTAGAGTGTAAGCAGCAATTTTTGTTCTCTCAAAAGGAGTTGCAAGCTTTCCAGGACCTTTGAGACCTTCTATCTTCCCAGAGGCTGTTGCTAATAAGAAATCTGTGTACTTTACTGTAGCCGAGTTCAGAGTGTTCTCTGCCACCAGGTCGGCACCCCATTCCTAAATTAATCACAAACGAAAATACTTGTTCACTTTGATAATAGAAAATGAGTGATAGCATACAAGCTTATTATTAAAGGAAGTTTGGAAAAATAAGTATGGTTGGATGCATCGTGGTCCACAAAAATACTACACAATAAAACCCCAAAGGGAAATTCCTACTTCAGAAGCAAAGATCTATCATTATTGTTCTAATATGTTTTACTATTCTTTTATATTCTATATGCTATAGACACATGAGAAGAAAAGTGTGTCGCTCAAAATACTTCCCTACCATAATGGGGCTTACCTCACGCTCTAGATTTGCTAATGCTTATTAGCATGCCATGGCAGTAACTAATTTGCCATAGTTTCACATAACTAATCAGTATACGGAATCACAATAAACTATCACTCGTAATCGCAATGCATCAATTGGACTACGTGCACTATGATCTACATTCATGTTAGATAATATGATCCAAAACTATTTCAATGTCATATAAAGGAAGAGCAACTATTAACTTGGCGATACAGATTAGAGCGAAAAAAAGGCTCAAGAGTATGCATAAAAAATTCTTTGTTTGAAAAGTCTTCGTTGAAAATATCTGCAATATCCAACTCTGAAATCATTGGAGCTTCAACTATCTAAAAGAAACGCTCTTCATCCATTTCCTGTTTAATCAGCCACTTCCTGTTTAATCATCCACCAACATTCAGCACTACCTTATCGTGATCACAGAACAAGTGTAAAAATTTGAATATAGCACTATAATGATTCCTAATCATAGCATGAAAAAGGCCCTGATCATATCTAATAAACTTTCAAGGACATAGGAATCACGAAGAAGCACACCGTTCACCATCTTACTTGGGCGAAAGAACCATGCATTTTTAACTCCTCCAAGACACTAGCCCTCAACTGACTTATAGAGAGTTTTGCATCATCATCATCTGCACACTCTTCAGCTAACTCATACCTGAAATTTAAGATACAAGCAAAACAAAACCATATGAAACAACCAATGAATACACTTACCCACACCAAGATATATGCATGTACAAGCAAATGAATAACACATATAATTTTATTTCATTTCCGATCTAATTTCGCAAAGTGCTCATACAAGCTCATCATGTTTATCGTAAATTAATTGATTGTTAAAATGAAACAAATTTGGGCTAGCAGTTAACACCAGAAATAGTCCCTTGTCTTATAGGTGAATTGGGTGGATCCCCAAACTTCAAAAACCACCAATTAAGTCCTTAAGAAATCCATTGAACCCAATTAGGTTCCCAACGTCTAAACTGATCCCAATTTGTCCTTTCCCTTCATAGAAGCCAAATACGATTAATATTGAAGGCAACATCAGCATTTTTGTTTTCCAATTGGTTTAATCCAATTATACTCAATTTCCACTACAGTCCCCAACCTTTGTTTTTGTCAAAGTTACAAGCAAGAAAAAAAGCAGAAATGAATTGCATTCTCTCTACCTTGAAGTTGATTAATAAAAATTTAAACAAAAAAATGAATTGACTCAATACAGAGTATAATCACAAACATTTCCTCGATACAAATATATACACAACCGAATAGCACATAACTACAATCTGGAAGTCGTTAATACAATAACCAACAAAATCTAAATCCTAAAGATTTGGGATCAAGTGGAACCAATATAAGATACCATGTCGGGTTAATGGCGTGACTTACCTATGTCAATCGTTTCTATCTAAGGGCTTGTTTGGTTGCAATTTATTAGCTCCAACTTTTTAGCTTATTTGCTTAAAAGTTAGACAGCGTTTGTCTGCTTAGCTTTTTAGCTGAACTTATTTACTATTTTGACCTAAATAAATAAGAAGTTTTAAGCCGGATATGTCTAATTTTTTTCTCTATCAGAAATAAACTAGCTTATTTGCTTAAAAGTTGTAAGTAAACGAACCCTATGGTAACTTCCTCCTTTATTTTGCTAATACACATTTAAGAAGTCTACCTCCACATCTCTCTTTTCCTTCCCACATCAATACTCCCCCTCTATGGCCAAACCACCTCATACCACTCTTTCATTTTATTCTCAATAAGCCATTTCCAATTTTGAAGTTAATTAGCATAAATCCTTCTAGCTCCCCTAAATGACTAGCCATCCTAAAAATTTCAAGGATTAAACTCAAGCAATCCTGACATTTCTGAACTCAAAACTGTACACTGCCCCCCTTAAACCATGTGAATACCATTTATGCGTAGTTCTATTTTTAAGTTTAGAAGTAACCTCTATCTTAAGAGTGTAAGGTATGTGGACTAACATGTAGGGGTTGAAATTAGTTATAATGGTGGGAATGCTCTTACATACACAAAACTAATAATTCAACAGAATTAGGGGAGAAGACATTGTATATAAGTAAGAGATTTAAGGGGGGCTGTAGCTACTATAAAAAAACAAAGAAAAAGAAATTTACACTCAAAATTTAACACTAAATTTACAAATAAAAGCTTATCACTAAAAAATTTGACACTTAAAAATTATAAGGGTGTTGAAGCCCCCCAAATAACTAGTAGCTTTGTCAAGCTTGCCTAAATAAGTTGGATGCATCTTCGTAGTAGGAAATACGTGGTCTTATTTGTTTAAAAGCTGAAAAAAAAAAAAAAAAAGAAATGTGGGGCATTCGAATACAGGAACTTCTCTCATTGTTTGTTACCAAAAAATGAGATGTAAGCCAAGCTACTCAAGACTAGGGCAACATGTTAGCAAATAGCAATTACCTGTATCACAATTTCAAAAAGTGCAGATGCAATATTACCACAGTATAATCAAGATCCACAAAGCGATTTCTCTGACAAGCACAGAAGCCATCATCTCATAATCTTAAAAATCATCACAATATCTTGAAAAAAGCAATCCCATCTCTCAAAGAAAAACAATATTCCCCCACGCCCTCAAGTTCTAGCCTATAGAACAAAGACGACAGCACCACTTTTCCACATTTCTTCCTTCGGGTGGGCCACTCAGCTAGTACCGATCATAACGCCTGTATAGAAAAGGTGAAATTTAGCAATCAAAACTAATACAGAACCAACTTTTTTGGATGCAAGTGTCTATAAGAAGAATGACAAGAACAATAAGACGTAACAAACTCGATTTAATACCACAGTTAGGAGAGTATTCATTTTGTACTGGCATATCAGGTTACCTCACAAATTGATCAGCGAAAGATTGACCACATTTACGATAACCCTATAACAGAGTAGCAAACCAACAAAAAAAAAAAAGAAAGAAACAGAGTAGCAAACCAACAAAAAAAAAAAAGAAAGAAAGAAATAACACCATCCAAAGCGAATTCTTGTTGGTTCCTAGGACACTCCATGCACTCTTTCAAATGCATGTCCTACACCCTACGTGCCAAGTCTTGAATGTCATTTTGTTATTGAAATTCAAGACTCGCATTGAACTTTTTTGTGGACATGTCGCCATGGACAGAGCCGGATCAATTGGTAACTTCTTTTCTCCTTGCTAGGCCAATTCTTTTTAACACTTAGTCATAAATTTCGGTGGTTATAACCAAGGTCATCGAAACATGTATCAGTCACGTATTGATTTCATATTTTTGCATCTCATCTCCTGTATCCTAACTTTTTTTCCTTTTAGCTAAGTTATTTTATATTATAAAAATATACAAATGTCACCAGGAAAGACATAATATACTACAAAAAAGTAAAAATGTTCACATTTTAGAATTTCATCAAAGGAGTAACAAAAACCAGTGAAAATTAACATTTGAATGACAACAAACAAAAGGTTTAACAAATTTATTCATCAATTTGTCCATTAATCATTCATAGGACTTTTTTATCACCTTTAGTCATTTAATCAATTAATTTTCAATTAAATAATAGTAGAAAAGTTACCTATAAACCCAACAAGCTATAAATATTTATATCTATAGTGTACCACTGTCTGTAGCAAATAGAGTGTTGACCACCAGAGCCCAATTGAACGAAACAAATCAAGACCCATACCCGAATTCGACTTCCGCGCTGACCTTCATTCTTAATTACCACCGCTTGTGTGCTCGCCGTCATCCTGAATCACAGCCGAGCTTAATTGAACACTTTATGTGCTTATCAGTTTGCCTAATTTTGATGGATTTTTTTTATTGGAAGAGAGAGATGGAGGAGAAATTGGTGCATGAAGATGAAGAAGATCGATTAGGGAGAAGAGATTAAGATAGTCGTGCTTGATTTGAGACAATTCAATTTCCATCTTTTTTTATTTAATTTCGAATTTCAAAATTATTTCCATGTATCGCTGAGATGCTCCTGGTCTGTGACTAAACCTGCCCTTACTATACCTTATCATCGCAACCGAAACCTAGTTCTCTTTGAGACACCTCACTGCGTGAAGAGGCAACGGTATGAGAAAACTCGTATGGTACATATCATGCTACCATACATTATACAATTTCAACCATGGTCCTAACAAATCAAAGACTACGAATTGTTTAGTACTTTGTCACCTGACATGTTTTGGGGCCTTTTGATGGTTGGTAGGATATGACAAGATGAAGTTGCTCAGCTACTATTTTGGTAAGAATTCAAGAATCATATATTCTTTTGTTCGTCGTTGGTAATTATCTACACCATATCAATACTGTATATTCTTTTGTTCGTCATTGGTAATTATCTACTCCATATTTCGGTGATTCCAATTGATATATAGTTTATAAACTATTCTAAAAATAAAAAAAAAAAACGAAATTGTGTCCGAGTCTGCTCGAATCCGCATCATATCTGAGAATATGCTTCTTAGACAGACAAAGTAAATTCTGAACAAAGTAGTAGCTATACCTAAACAACTTTTGACAGTGTTAAAAGAGAATAAATTTGGTAACCAAACACCATGAAAACTAAACCACATCAAACCAATAGAGATTGAACGCAAGATACTGTGTAAACCATGCAATGATCAAGGGACCGGAAAAACTATCAGTAGAAATAAATAATAACGGTGAAAATTCGATTGCAAATTATGTGAGATGTACCTGTGACGATCATAGTCACGCATGTGCTCCCTTGACCGTGATCTATGGCGACTCCTTGAGTCATAGCCACGGGATCGATCACTATCCCTTGCACGCTCCCTTTCTCTCTCTCGCCCAGACCCATGGTCACGATCATGATGCCTGTCACGATCTGAGCTCCTTCGATCCAAATCCCTGCCACGTTCACGGCTATCTCGGCCATCTCGATCTTTGCTAGCTTCACGTTCACGGCTTCTTCGATCTTTTGATCTATAAGGGCAAATGGAAAACAGAAATGAAAAGAAGCTTAAGCGACCAAGTAAAGAATACACAGGGGCAGGCTCATACAAGAATAGTTTTGAATTGAACCAGAAACACTTGAAAACAAATTACCTCCTCTCATCTTCATAGGCCTTCCTTTTCATGTTCTTTGCTTCCTGGCAAATTAATTAGTGTTGCAAAGTGCATTTTAACACAAGTGGCATAAGACGCTTAAACCCATGCAACGTAAAATATGAAAGCACTGAAGATAGCATGAAATCAGGTGTATAATGGTACACTGGACTGGAGCAAAACATTCAGTGATGAAAGCAAAAATAAAATAAGTTTTAGACCTCTACTAGCTTTTTCAAATGTCCAACTTCCGACCTGGACTGCTGAGGTAAAACAGAAATTAAGGGGCAAAACCTCAAAGGACTACATGTAACATGCATGATATCACAATGCAAGTACAATGACGAATAGGACTGCAAGATAGAGCCATGTAGTGGAAGCTCATCTTCAGCAAAGCACAGTATCTACATACCACATCTCCTTGTAAACTATAATCATTTGGAACATTTTGTTAGATTTCAAGTAGTTGATGGTTTAACAAAAGAGCCCATATTTCATGCGTAAGCTCACACGACATTCTGGTTAGAGAAGGAGAGCTAATAAAAACTTAGCATGACTTCGGGCACAAGCATAAATGTGCATACCTTAGAGAACTCACCCCCAAAAGCTAGTTATTGAGGGAAGGGAGCCCAAGGCATATATACAACACACCAATAGCTTACACCATCGATGTGGGATCTTTACATAATTCACTTACTAGTTGCAATTGCCCATGCAGGCAGGCTATTCACTAGTTTTCTAGTCCCCGCGATACCAATGTCACCCCTTTTGTGCCACATGGGCGGCTTTGCACTAACTCTTTTAGTCTCGACTCTATGGCGTCACCCCTTTTGTGCCCCAAGGGCTGGCTTGGCACTAGTAAACCAATACCGGACGAACACTGCAACGCTAGTGTCACCTCCTCATAAGGCACATGTTGAAGGTGTAGTTTATGACTTTGATGCCATTTGCAACATACCTTAGGAGAACTCACCCTCAAAAGCTAGCTATTGAAGAAAGGGAACCCAAGGCATATATACAACACACCAATAACTTACACCATCGATGTAGGATCTTTACAATAAAATGAGCCAAACTTGGATAAGCTCAAGATACACTAGCAGCCTACGAGCTTACTTCGAATTAGTTACGAAAAGCAAATAACTAACCTACAACTTAGGTTCAAGAAAGGTTTATGGGATTTACATTTTTAAAATTACATTTTTAACTGTTTTTGTAACTACTTGCACAATTGAACAAACAGATCCACCCAGTAGTGGCCTTTCAAACCCTAGACATCAATTCATATCTTACATACCAAGAATATATAAAAATGCTCTTTCACAAGTTAAGGAAAACTCACAGATGCATAACAAACTGAGAACCTCTAAGGAAGAAAGTGATACATTTATACCAGCACCTGAATCAACATATTCAGAGTACCAACTTAAGAATATGTAAAAATACACAGCAGATAAAACTAGAACCTAAATCGTTTAAAAACATCTGAAATCTACTTTCACAACTTATAGTACAGGCAAAAGTGATTTAACGATCAATGGGACAAAAGGGATCAGAAACATGCCCCCCCAAAAAAAAAGAAAAGAAAAAACAAATTATCACATTAGTGTTTGTGGTAAACAATTAAGATTTGAGAGCCATTATATATATATAATCATGAAAAGTGTATTTCAAAAGATGAGAGCATGGATCACATTACCCGGATATCATCTAATTTCTCACGAATCTGCATATAACCCAGGTGAAGCTTTCCCCCGAAATGATCAGCTAAACGGCGATCACTGAAAACCACACCAAAGGCACTATAGTAATTAATATCTTTAAAGAGAAATATAGTGCCGTTAACTGAGCCCTTTAGCTGGATATAGCATGATCATCAAGCATAAAAAAATAGAAAAGACGCACATTTTTTAGCTGGAAAAGTTTATCCGCGGAAAACTGGGCCCAAAAGCCTGCCGGTGACAAGGAGGTTAATTGCCAGGTCAATCTAAAGTGCTTAATCCCAAAAGCTAGTTCTATGACGTCTCTAAAAGTTAAAGACCATTTTTGTAACATCAGAGAGCAAGGATATGAATTTACCTGTCATAAACACTCAGAAACGCTCCACAAATGTTGCATACACGGAGCTTCTGATCCGTCTGTTCGAACAACAAAATAGCAAGACAAGAACCAGTCAACAACAAAAACACTACCATCTTAATTAGCAATCTTGAAAAAACATACGTTGCTGTAAGCAGTAATATTCCCAACTTTCCAAAAGTAAAATGGTAATTGAAAAGACAATCTAACGAGTATGCTTGACAGAAAGCAGCAGCCAATCATGTAAAGAGCTGCACATCAATAACATATATGTGATGAAGCTTGATGTACAAATGGCCAAAAATAAGACTAAAAACTCAACATGTTATTCTTCCCATAATTAAAAAAATGAAAAGTAAATGGAACATGAAGCACTCACAATGCGAACATCAGCAGCAGTGTACTTGGAAGAATCCGTAACTGGTTCCTGTCCGGGGGCCAGCTGGAGAAGTAAAAACATTTGTGAGAATTCAGAAAGAAACTAAAGATTACATTTTCCCTCAATATACAAGAGAAGAACAAACAAAATCTTAAAAAAAAAATTGAGCATATTGATGAATATCACGCGTACATAAAAAATCCACAACATTCTCAACAAGATATGAGAACCAAAGGACAACAGGAAAGCAAAAGTACAACAACTTCACTACTCTGTCTCTTTCCCAGCCTTCAACTTCATACTGACTACCGAAAATAAAAACTATATGATATTGCCCGATATCAACGCAGGTCACCCATGGGAATCTTAGCTTATTACAGTATAAATTAAAAGGGGATGAAGAAAAAGACTACCTTCTTTAGTGCTTCAGCTTCTTCCAGTGCTTTCTGTGCTTCATCAATCATTCCTTGCTCACCTGTAATACAAGAAACAATGATAAAAGCTATTATTTCAAAACAAAGCACCAAGGAAATAAAATATGGCGATAAGATCAAAAGTTGGAAGAGCAATTTGGTAACCATTTAGTTACATGAAGCATGGGAAACTAAAATACACAGAGTCACATCATGGGCTGCCCTTGGGTCAACGAGTCAATGCAGTGCATGCAAACAAAGTGCACAAGTGAATCGTACAAACTTAGCCATTACATATATATGTATGAGGTCAACTCACTGCACGAGGCTACCCCACTACAAGGCCAAAGAATCGCCAACCTCGTCAAGCTTTCAGAGAGACTATTTCTAGGGCTCAGACATATGACCTGAAGTGAAATAGAAAATCATAGCAAAACAACCTTACAGCCATAAAATCATCAGCCATGAAACCTTCCCATTACCCTGGTTACAAATTACCTACCTGACCCTGTATCCTTCACCTTAAATGCAGTTTATGTAAAGCTAGAGCCTAGAAGCTGCAAAGTTTTGCCTATTTAGACTAATACATTAGGACATTTACGAGCACAAAGAAAACTTGCAACCGCAGACTAAATTTCCAAAAAAACTTATGAACAGGATCTTACAGATTGCTTAAGGTTTAAAAGGGTAGTTAAAACACTTGATCTATCATAGAGACCCTGTATGGGCGAGCTTTAAGCCTGCATAAGTCATTCACTAAAGGAAACAAAGACATAAAACATTCTCATGAAAAGAATGTCATAATTCAATTTTAACCACATTATTCACCTTAATAGATTTTTCACACCAAACACGCAACTCCAACAAAAATAAATATTGGCAACCGAAGAATTGATTGTCAAGAGTCAAGTAAAAGATAAAGTTGAAGACAGAAAATTTTTGTTACGGTTGTCAAATCATACATCCTTTTGGTTATCATTCTCGATATCAATGATGATAGAAAATAGTTGAAATTTCCATGAAAAGTAATCAAACATAAAAATCAGGCGATGGAACTCAAGATCAAAAATGAAAGAAAATTAATACAAAATATCATGGCAAGGATTCATCAATTCTTCCAAAAACACAGTCAATGACAGAAAATGCAAGCAGCACCTGGATCATTCTACCAATTTATTCAAAATAAAAAAAAAATGCTACTTTAAACAAAGTGTTGTAGCCACATACCAAGATCTTCAGCTTTCTTAAGTTTCTCATTAATTAGTTCTTGAGTACGAGCATCAGGAGCAACAACAGGCAACGGTGCCAGTGGTGGAGGGTTTGGAAGCGGCTGAGGCAAGGAAGCTCGATCTTTGTTGAAAGCATCGAGAAGCAGCATTGACTGCCACGCGGAATATAACATTAACACGTAGAAATAATAGGGAAAAATTAGCAACCGTAAAGCAATGTCCAATATGAACCAGCACTAAGTGCTTTTGCTCAGGACATAGTTTCAGCAATCCAATAACAATGAGGTAGTATGTTTGAAAAGCTCCTTCACCTGTTTGTCAGCTCTTTTTGTTCTGAGTTCTTCCACTATTTCCAAAGCACGAATTTTCATATCCGTCTTGCCTTCAAGTTCTGCAAAATTAAAAAATTACAAATCTCTAGATGTCTATTAGCTATAATGCCACTAATTGTAGCATATCTTTGGAAGTATATCAGACTCCACATCATTTAAAAAAAAAAAAATAGATTTTTTTTAAAAGAATCAATGAGGGAGAAGTTGGTGGGGGCGGGGGGTGGGGGGGGGTGTTAGGAGTGGCATCCGCCAAATCAAGTGGATGGCTCCCCTTAATCCTAGAAAATAAATTGAAAAAAATATTCCACATTTCTCCGACTTTAAAGCTCTCAATTTTATTTATTTAAATATGCCATTTATAACCAAAATAAAGGCACCAAACCCCATCGTTTCTGTTTCATTGTGAATGGGCAAGCCACATTCCATGCACAAAAGAAGAAATTGACATTGAGCAGTATATTCCACTCTACCTGAAAACAATAAAAAGACAAGCTCAACACTGAACAACTATAGAAGAATGCAGATGAAGATTCTCAAATGATTCTGCATCAACCTTACACAAATAGCATCTCTCGACAATAACACCACCCCTTTTCCTTGTCACCAGTCAAATATCATGATATGAAATCTCCACATAAAGAAGGCCATCTCTTGGGGCCAAACAAGCCTTCTATGTGGTCTCCCAAATCAACAACACAGGCTGAGAGGATAAGACACTGGATAACAACGAATCAGAAACTTCTTTTTTGGTCGAAGGAGGCGAAACCCAACCGTGCTTGCTTTTTCTTAATTTAACTAACTTATCTTAATGAAAGTAATGCAAACACACACACACAGAGAGAGAGAGAGA
>MKEJ01006881.1:0-13344 GCA_001753735.1 Embelia ribes | reverse complement strand
TAAATTTTGTTCTAAAAAATTATAGGAATATTTTTGTAATTATATATAAAAATGTAGGAATATTTTTGTAATTTCAAAAATGGTGTCGGAATGAGAGACAAAATATAGACCACAGAAACTGAATTTTTCATATACAATTACAAAAATATTCCTATAATTTCATATATAATTACAAAAATATTCCTATAATTTTTTACTATAAAAATTATATTTATGTAGCATATTTTGACTCCATTCCTACACCATTTTTGACTGAGCCAGATACACCTTTCCTTTTATGTGATACCTTAACCAACAAACCATGGGATTTGCTCTCAACACAAGCATTTATTTTCTTGTAATATGCATGAAATTTTTGTACGAAAAAATTACTATATTTTGAAGACAAAATTACTGTAATATGAGGATAATTTACTACAAAAAATTTGATAAAAAATAATGTTAGTATGTTGTTTTGATTTTGTAACATTTTATCTTCAAAGTATAGTAATTCTTGTATTTTACAAGAAAAGAATTCTTGTATAGAAAGACTTCCTAAACTATGAGGCACATGTTAAACCATATGCCTTAACCAGTTATAGGTATGATAGAAGTACCCTAATTTACAGTCCTACAAAGGTGTATGTTTTTTTCGAGATGGATATTACAAAAATTATAAATGCATCACTCGTGCATTGCATATTTTAAGAAACAATTGCTATTATGTTGTCTGTACCAAATTGCCAAGATTCCTATTGTCTCAAAGGAAGTAATTTAATAAACTTAATTTTTTTTTTTTTATAAAAAGATCTGAATCTACACATGCCATAATTAATGAAAATATTAAGCGTAGTTGGTTGTCTTCTTTTGTGGACATTCAGATTTTGATTTATAAATTATATAATCATATCACAATTATCAAAATTAATGCCAACTCGTGCATATGTGTTCTGATTTACCAAAAATGAAAATCATTTTCATGTCAACTTATGATCCTATAGGTGGAGACATAGCGTTAGCATCGTCGCAAAAACAGATAGATCCAGATCGAAATCAAGATTCTTTTTCTCATAATTTTGTTCTATATATATGCTTCGAGCTTATGGTAAACATAACCCACAAAACAGAATAAGGTCTTCAAAAACATTTTAATTCTCAACCTTTCCCAATTTCATTAAAAAGGAAAAATGGTTTCTAGCCCTTTGAGATCAAAGTCCCTCTACCATGTTCGGTCCGTGAGTTTGCCCTCTAGCCTTCATCCATTGACCCCTCAAATCGACGAACATTTGAGTAGGCTAAGGTCTTCCGAATCTACCTCTTCCTCGTTGTCATCAATTGGCAATAAGCTAAATATTCTTGATGACTTGTATGATTCCTTCGACGATTTCCTTCAATTGACAAACACACAAAACAAAAAGCCTTGGAGAAAAAATGAGAAATGCGTGGAGGAGATTCTTGATGGGTATATGAGGCTATTGGATTTGTGTGCAATTGCTAAAGATATATCCTTACATATGAAACAAGATGTGCAGGATCTTCTTTCCTTGTTGCGAAGAAAAAGGGATACAAATGAGATCGGGAAATACTTAACCTCAAGGAAGAAGGCCAATAAGGGAATCCAAAAGTCCTTAAAGGATTTGACAAATATCGAAACCAAGCACAACAGCAATGGTAATGAGGCCACTGGTCCATTGTTTATAGAGATCGAAGAAGCTAGTATCAAAGTGTTCGAGTCTTTGATGTCATATATTGCTGGACCAAAGTATCAACCAAGGCTTAGTGGTTTGGTTGGCAAAAGAATTTTCGGAAAAAGTGTATCATTAAAAAATAAAGTATTGGGAACAAACGAGTTCAAGAAAGTTGATGATGCTTTAAACTTTCTTATCAATAAGAAAGCGGACAAATATGAGACTGCGATACAGATTGAAAATTTGCAAAGGCAATTGACAAAAATGGAGTTCGACATTCAAGATCTTGAAGAAGGGCTAGAGTGTTTATTTAGGCGATTAATTAAAACAAGAGTTGCCCTTCTCAATATTCTCAATCACTAGACAAGAGATACTATTGATGTTACAAAGATGAATCCTAGGTTTAAATTAGCGTATATTTTACATTAAAATATACTTGTATTCTCTCATTTAATACATTTCTCTCATTTACATGCCTATTTATAACCCTTGGTCTGATTGTTATTTATTTTTTCTACCTCTTTCAGTCATTGGAAATACATTTTAAGATGTCTCCCAATATATCCTTGACCTTGATATATAGAATAAGAACAACTAAGATATATAAAAGAAAGATCAAATTTCACATCCCACCATTTTCTTTTTCTTTTTCTTTTTCTTTTTTTTCCTTTTGAGGAAGAAAGTTGTGTTGAGAAACAAAACACATGATCTCCTAAAATTTTACGGAGATTTCTGTCTAAGCCTGTAATTCAAAATTCCGAGACATGACCTATTACACAATACTTACACAAACATAACATGGTTCCACACTTTCTTATTCATCATTTGAATTCCAATTACATCATTTATATATTTTACCGCAAACTGTTGTCCGGATACAATACAAATACAATAATGGTCTAGGCCTAATTGGCTTCTAATAAAATGAAAATACATAGTCATGCTGAAATGTCTACTACCCAAGTGAGCCTTTCTAAAGTCTACCCACAGTCACTTGGTCCTCTAATGCTCTTCACTGTCATTATTTTATGACCAACAAAATATGATAGATAATTAGGGTCACCTGATAATTTTAAGTACAAAAATAGCATGTATATCTATACGACTCATATAATATATTCTATATCATTTCACACGAATTTCCATTTCTAATTTATTTTCATTAGTTCTCATCTTTTCATGTTCCATACTTAATCACATAAATTCATCATCATTCATATTATGTTCGAACCTATTTCCCAATATGTTTGATTCTAGTCTCACCTAAACTATTTTATTAAGTTGACGATTGGAGATGGGTCTCCAAACACATGAACTTATCCCACACGATTGGACTTAAATCTCACCTAATCTATTTCATTAAGTGGGCGTTTACTCCCTACGGGATGCTAAACATGAACTTAATTTGAGTGATTTGATTCTAGTCTTACCTAAACTATTTTATTAGGTGGATGTTTACTCCCCTACGGGATGCCAAATACATGAATGAAATCATAATCACTTCCCTTAATCACACTTGTACCATTTTTAACCATTTAACCATAATTTACCATTTTGTTCATATGATTCACATATTCACCATCCGTAGGTATTATTCAATTCATGTACACATTTTACATTATGAAACTTTTACTATCTTTTACCTTTTATTGCACCATATTTCATACACTAAAAATAACTACCATTTACTCTACAGTAAAAGTAAAAAAAGTAAACAAACACAAAATCTAATCAAATCAAAATGTAGCCAACAAAGAATTAATGAGTTTCTCTAATTGTACTTGAGCTTAGAAGTCGACAGATTACCATAAATCTGAGAATTACTGCACAAATTGTAAATTACTAGAAATTACCCAAAACTCTATTGAATCTATGAAATATAAAAACAAGTTCGATAATGAGGCATTAAGATACCTTGTTGACAACTTTCATTCACAAGAAAAATTATTGGGACCGTAAAAACTTTGAGAGAACAAAAGAAAGTTACCTTAGAACAACGACAATGATATTGGGAGTTCAAATCTTCTTCTGATAATTCATGGTGCTTCTAGATCACATTAGATCATATTTTCAGCCCAAAATCAACATTCTCTCTTTAGTGATATGTTTTAACCAATTAAGCGCACAAATGAGCTTAAAATGCGCAAAAAAAGGGCCTTTTATAGACCAAACTATCTGACGGATGTCCAGAGGGTCGTAGTTGTCAAACATGTCGGAGTTGTTACATGAAGGACTGAAACATCTAAATTTTCTAACTTTACACCTATGTCCGGTGGGTATTTGGCTTTGGATGGCCGTCGAACGGCTGATTGCAACCCTCTGGATTGGGGTCGCCAGAAAAAAAACATGTATATTTTTTTTTATCATGACCTTACAGTGTCCTTCTATCATATTATAAACGTTTGCCATTGGATTGAGGCTCATGGATGTTAATAAAAAAATACTTTATCAAGTCCTTGCTCTAATACCATTTGTTGGCTCAAATAGCAAACCAAGAGGGCATGTATGCCCACTCAGTACCAACCCACCACCATAGAATTTTAAGATAAATTATAACTAACCAATTCCATAATTGAAATTTGCTCAAATTTTGTGATTAAAAAATAAAATTCACTCGAACTTATTTTCATGTTTTGGTCATACAACTTATTTAATAATGACAAATAAAGTAAACTTGGCCAATGGCCTACAACTGTATAGAAGAAATATGAAAATGACTGAAAACATAGAAACCCAAGTAAGCCTCAACCTTTCCCTATGCCTGGTTCCTATAACCTCTGGCACTTGATCCTGCTTGGCATTTTACGGGACAATACATTTGCGAAATACAACCAAACAGGTGTGAGTCAGATATGATTCAATATTATAGAATCAATGTCAAATAACAACAAACGATATTAGTGCAAATAACTCTATATACATGTACTCAACAACGATAACAAAAAATGCTCAAATCAACAAATACGAATCATTGAACCAACCGATACAACAAACAACTCGGGCGACGTATCCCGAGACTTTACGCATAATAATTTTTATTCCCGCAAAACCGACTCACACTCGGAATATCTGTCTTCCGAGGCCAATGGCCACCATAACAAAACTTGGAGTATACTTTTCTTCATGCCTACAACAATCCATTGCGCTTTGGATTACGTACTCTCCAAAGGCCTAAGCCAATGGCCTTTCAATAGTCCATTGAACCCTGGAATGAACACATTCTCAGGGCCTATGCCGATGGCCATTATAATATCATCCATACATCATTCATAATTTACTTCCATTTTCTTATTAGAACATTTAACAAATTATTACTCAGTTGCATTTATCAAGTTCAACTCTAACCCATCTCTCCACTTCACAATAATATATAACATTTATTAACCAAACATGTCTTATATGCTTAAGTATTTGCAGCCCAACCAACTCAAAGTTTATTCCAACATAATCTATAAGAACGAACAGTTCTAAATTGTTTTATTAACTTAGTACATTCAAGTTTATTGTTAAGAGTTGATTAATGTACACAAAATCACAAAAATTCAAGTTGTTGGAGCCCCGACTGATCCATCCCTAACCCAGACCGGTCCAAGTACTAGCACGACTAGTCCAAGAAAATTTAGGACCAGTCCAAGTACCAACTTGACTAGTCCAAGCAAATTCTAGACTAGTCCAAGAAAATTTCGGATCAGTTCGAGACCCTAAATACTCTATTTCCCCAAAAATCCTCTCAAAGCTTGACAAATCCAACACAAAATAAAAATTATGTCTAATTTAGGACTTAAAACATAGTTTTTACATAATTGAATTCACCAATTTTGTTATGTACCTTATTGAATTGAGACAAACTTCCTCAGATAGCTTGCAAGGAACCTTAGAAGTCACCCTCTGAAGACACATCGATGAAAAGAAAAACCTCTCAATGACAAGAATGACGTGACAAATCCAAATTCGCCCTTGGATTATCAAACATAGTGATTCACCACCATAGCTTGATGGATTTTAACCAAGAGCCCCTTCTTCTTATCTTTATGAACCAAAGAAAATAGAACGTAAGTTCTAAGATATAGGAAAGTTACCTTTCAGTTTTATTTTCACAATATTATAAATTTGGTCCCTGGAATTCACTAGGCCAAATGAAGTATTGATGACCTTGGAGAGATTCAACACTTAAAGAGCATGTTCATGCCTACTTCTATGAGAGAAGAAGTATTGTGTGAATCGCGTTATTCATGACTTGTTGTGTACTCAGATGGGAACAAAATGTATTGCAACATCAGCAGACATTTGTGGTGGTCTAAGATGAAAAAGGTAGTAGCAAGATTTGTGACAAAGTGTTTGACCTGTCAGTAGGTCAAACTGGAATATCAGCGACCAGGTGGACTACTACAATCATTGGTCGTACCAACCTAAAAATGGGAACACATCACCATGTATTTCGTAATGGGACTACCAAGGACATGGCGAAGGAATAACGCTATTTGGGTGATTGTAGATAGAATGACCAAGTTGGCACAGTTTCTGCCAGTTAAGAAAATAGACTCAGTAGAGGAGCTTTTCTATTTGTACTTGTGAGAAGTTATCATATTTCATGGAGTAGTACTATCAATCATATCGGATAAAGACATTCGTTTCATCTCTCTGTTCTAGAGCAACTTGCAAAAATCAATGGGTATAAAACTATCGATGAGCACCACATTCCACCCTCATACGGACAAATAAACTGGACAATCCAAACCCTATAAGACATGTTAAGAACCTGTGTATTGGATTTCGACAATGGTTGGGAAGACCATATTCCCTTAATTGAATTGGCGTACAATAATAGTTACCATTCTAGTTTCAGAATGGCTCCTTATGAAAACATATATGGACGACATAGTAGATCACATGTATGTTGCACTGAAGCGGGAGACACAACTTTGATAGGCCCAAATTTTGTGTAGGAAACAACAAAAAAAGTAAAGCTTATTAGACAACTATTAGAGACGGCTCAAAGTCGATAGAAACGCTACGCGAATAAATGATGACGACCTTTAGAATTTGCAAAATGGGATTATATATTTCTCAAGGTTTCACCAATAAGGGTGTTAAGTGATTTAGAACAACCAGAAAGTTACAACCTTGGTTTGTTAGACTGTTTTAAATTCTTAAACGCGAAGGACAAGTGGCCTGTCAATTGGCCTTACCACCTCAAATGGCAAATATTAACCCCGTGTTTCACATTTTAATGCTACATAAGTACATTCCTGACCCATCACACGTAATCGACTTCTCTAACTTAACCATGGAATTAGATGCATCATTCGACGTAACACCTACTCATATATTGGAATGAGAGGAATGAGCACTATGAGGAAATTCAATTCCATTAGTAAAGGTGCTTTGAAGTTGCAATGGAGTTGAAGAAATAATGTGTAAACGTGAAACAAACATGATGGCAAGATATCCTGAACTCTTTGGATGAATGAGGTATCCTCTTGTTTGCAGTCCTTTTAAATTTTAAGGATGAAATTTTTTTAATAGGAAGAGAGCTGTAACTTTCTGGACTTGTGAGTCTTGGCCTTGACAGTCAACTGATATTGAAAATTGATCGATTGGCCAAATCAATCAACTAATATATGCAATCAGTCGACTTATTCAAGCAGTGCTAACTTTAAAAAATGTGCTACCTGTCCAAATAGATGGCAAACACTAATATAAACTCATTAGAAATGGTGATTTACCTTTAAAAACACCTAGAAGAACAATCAAAACATAGAGAGAGATAGAGTGGAGAGAGAATGTTGTTGTTTAACCTAAATGAGCTTCAGTACATGGCATTTTAGCATCCTAAATGAGATCCACTGCATTTTTATGACCACTACAATAGGTAATTCTCTGTCCCCTTAAGTATAACTCTAAAATTTCATGGAATTAAACATTTGAAGTCATAAACAAACTTAGTTTTGGTGTTTTATCAACAATCAAAAAAAGGAAATTCAAGTTTGGCAAGATTTTATTTCTCAATGTTTTGATGGATAAATAGACTTTATGAACCTTCATAATCATTAAATAGGTATCAAAATTCAGCTTAATAGCTGAAAATGATGATTTTTCATGAAAACATAATGGATCAGTTGACTCATCTATTGAATCAGTCGATAGATATGGCCGAGCAGAACCAAAACTGAAGCTGTATGTGCTTGTTTTCAAAGTTAAACCCCATTTCGAGACTCGGGAACAAAGAATTAGAAGACATCTTACCTTAACAACCCTACTAATGAAAGAAAATCGACATAAAGTTTGTAAATTCTTAATGATGACTTTGGGAACAAATTAGTTACGGGCAATAGGCCCTGCAATAAGTAACACATTAATTTGTATGCTAATGGGTACTAGTTATCGTGTACATAATTTCCCTATTATGGGAAATTATTTTTGGTGTGCAATAGCTATATGTATAATATGGAAAGGAGCTGTGACATAATATTGGCACTAAACTTACCTGAAAGCAATGAAAACTAAACTGGATATTTCAAATATATATAATAAGATGCAATGAGAATGAACCCTAACGTGAAACGAAGATGTGTGTATCTGTGTGTGAATAGTAATATTTGTTGAGGAGCACTCTATATTTGAAGGTAATCTATCAAGGGAAAAATATTATTTTGAACCAAATTGGGTCATGAGGCATCGGAAAAACAAAGCTCAGAGCCTCTTCGAGCACATTTACAAAACTTCATAGACTACTGAGCAAATCTAGTGGTCCACACAGGACCCCATACGCATACTAATATTATGGTTGGGTTTCATGGAGGTTTTGGATATGGAAAGGCACCCACCAAAATATTTGTACACAAAGTCTCAAGGAAGTTGTGCTCTTGAGTGTATGTATTTCCCAATACACTTTACTCCCTAGACCCAATCATATGTGTGTATGACAATGCGCGTATTGCGTTGGATGATTCAAGTGAATGTGCATAGTTGTTTGACAGTATGATGTGTGATTGGGATGTAAGATACTTTGCATTCATTTATGCCTTATATATTTTTTGGAATATTGTTCATCAAATTAACCTTATCTGCCATTTGTTTACCAAATGGTAGCTCCAGAAAGTGAACATCAGGAGGTAAGGTATGCATAGTTGAGATGGAGGATCAAGGACAACTCCCTACCAGAGCACTAATACATAAGTGTTAATGGTATTATTAGTTATTAAAAGTT
Source organism: Embelia ribes (assembly GCA_001753735.1). NCBI lineage: Eukaryota > Viridiplantae > Streptophyta > Magnoliopsida > Ericales > Primulaceae > Embelia > Embelia ribes. The sequence goes on along the minus strand of MKEJ01006881.1, from coordinate 4,467 downwards.
GTAAACCTTGACTGTATTTTTTGTACAATAGTATATTAGTGTTATGTATAAGATATTGAGCCATTTTCTTCATAAAAATTTCAAATTCTTGTGGCTCATACTTTTATAAAGACAACTATATTGTAATTCAGCAATTTGAGTGTGTTATGTATATGTTGGGCATGGAAACAGTGGGACATTGTGTGCAGTTTTGGTTGTGGTCACATATAAAACCATATACTATTTTCTCAAATCTTACATGCCCAGGGTTTTCGGATTTCAGGGGCATGGCAATCTATCTCACGAACACCTAAAGAAATCAATAAGAATCCATCATCAATCCTCCACTTAATTCTCAATTGAATAATTAAACGCTAATTGATTGGTTAGGATTCTAAAAGATAATGAATAACTCAGAAAACTTACTTCACAACGAAAGGGCAAAATGGAGACTCTAAATTTGTTCATAGATTGTCAAATAGAATGATTTACCCTTGTCGGAGTTGATGATTTTTGCCATAAGAATCACCCTCCCCCTTTTCTCTATTTGTGTTTGGAGGCCATACTTGTGCATTATGAATAATAAGGTTAGCATATATAACGTAACACGTGTTTTCATAAAATTTTCGAAACAAATCCCATTTGGATGCAATGAATCTTGTCCAGACTAAAGCACATCTTATCCAGACAAACTCAATCTCGTCTGGACCAAAGCACATCTCATCCAGACAAACTCAATCTCGTCCGGACCAACTTTAGTCCTCAATCTCCTACACCTATTCACCTTTTTTGACCTAATTCTACTTTGAATTAGCTTTTGGTTAAACATTAAAGTTGTAGATAATTTAGTTTCCTTTCTAACCATATATTATGGGCTTTTATTGGACTTTTAGTTTAAAAGTTATGATCGAAATACTGAACAGTTATGCAAAAGTTGTCATTTTTCAAAAGTTGTTTTAAGGCCAAACTCGCCAAACGTCTCATTAATGCTCATTACATTGTTAAACATGTTGTTTCAAGTTTATAAATCTTAAAATAATTAATGGGTCCTTACACAAGAACTAAACACAAAGCTTTAATTTCTCATCCCAATTGTTCCCATGAAGGTGAGACAATTGATGAAGTACCTCTCCTTCTTCCCTTATTGGGTAAACATCTACAACTCCATCAAGAATTTGGGGTTCTAAGACGGGTTCTAAAATGAACGAATTATCACCGCAAGAACTTCTAGTAAATTAATGTATGGGAAGAGAATGCACAGCTTTGTAAAGGGCAAAAAGAAATCAATTGACATCGTCATCCTTGTTCAAGTACTTGCCGAATGATTGTTTGGGGGACATTTTTATATTTGGTTGATCACAACAAAAATAGCGAATTCTAGGGTTCAAAGAAGTGATATAGTTTCGAAGGTGAAAGGCTTATGAGGAAAGCCTATGGTTTAATTGTCAAATCAAGTAAATGTTAGATGGTTCATTTTCCCAATTTATTTCTAACCAAATGAGGGTGGTGTTATTTATACCTAATGATTTCATATAATGATTTAATTAAGTTAAGGTACACTTAATTAAATAAAAGAAATCCATATAAGGGTTTGTGCATTTAACATATTATTATATGAGAATATAATATGGTTTGGCACATTTAATTATAACCTAATATTATAAATGTTTAATTAAATGAGTGATAAAATTAAGTATTAATATTATAAGGCATTAATAAGAGCTAAGTAATATTTTACTAATAAAATAAAGCCTACTATTGAGTATGTATGATTAAATTTAGGAGCATGTGTTATAGGTACTAAAAAAGTGGGGACAGGACAGGATACAAGTCACACCGATAGTTAAGATGTTGAAATGACAACAAAACAGTTTCTAAGAAAATTTAATAATTAAAGTTAGATCCAGCTCACGAAGAAACTTGGCGAAAGAAATAAAGGCAAATGGTTGATGAGAGTTATATGCTTAGAAAATTCTATAAAAGGATAGCTCGAAACTAAAGGACGAACAATTCTCAGATAAATCTTATCATTTTTATTTTTTACTTTTGCAATTAGAAATACGAGTTACGTAGAGTAATTATTATGATTGTTTTTACTTTTATGCTTACTTGTCATTAAAAATACATGACATTATTATTAAAGAAGGGTTGATTTCTTGAAAAAGGGTTAACACAGAATTAAAGGTGCTAGATCTAATCAAATAATTGAAGGGGCTCGATTGAAGGAGGGGGTTTTTTTACTAAAAAAATAGAATCAAAGTATGAGATAAAATGTAAAACACATAAATAGAATACTATAATTAAAAATTAATAAATATTTTTATAAATATATTATATAAAAAAATTATATTTGTATAGCCCATATTTTGCGGAGTTTGGATAAACGATCAAATCAAATAATTGAAGGGGCTCCACCTTTCTTGTCCATATGAAGAAAGATAATTACGACACCTGTTCTCTCCACTACACACTGTGTAAAGAAAGCGGTCCACACTCCTAAACAATCAAGAACAAACGAGAGTCTCTGTGAAAATGGGGGAGGAGGTGAGCAACAAACAGGTGATACTAAAAGACTATGTCACTGGCTTCCCTAAAGAATCGGACATGGTTGTTAGAACAGGCACCATCCGCCTTAAGCTTCCAGAAGGTTCCAACGGGGCGGTGCTGGTGAAGAATCTGTATCTATCTTGCGATCCCTATATGAGAGGCCGCATGAGCAATATACAAGGCAGCTACATCGACTCATTCACTCCTGGCTCTGTATGTTATAATACGATTTAATTGCCCATTATTTATTGTTGTTTCTCGAAAGGGTAAATTTTAATATTCCTCCATCCGTGAAAATTTGTACATGGCACTTTTTTTTTCTAAGGAGATTTTATAATATAATAATAATTTAATATTTAAATATAATAAAAATATTAAATTTATATTTTTGAATATAACATGGAAAAAAATTTGATATTTTTGTTACATCTATATGCTAAAATATTACAATATATTTTAAAGTCTGTTAAAAAAATGTATTATCTAATTATTTGTGGAACAGACTGGATATGTTTTAGTTCTATTCATTTTTAACACTTAGAGTTTATATATTGTGCATTATTATCCTTGAATCTAATACCATCACAATTTTCATTAACTCTAACGTATGTGAAATTATTTAAAATTTATACTTTTAAAATAAGACAAGACAACAATATTATAATATTTGAATTTTAAAATTTAAATAATTTATCATTAGTTTTTACATATAATTGAACTTCAATTATTCTATATTTGTTAGTTAAATGTTTAATTTAGTAATAATAATAATGTGATGTTTGAATTTAAGATTTATATAAATATTAAAAATATGCACCAAAATATATATAAAAAAATAATTATGTGCAAAGCTTTTTTTTATCATTATACATTATGGAAATTTGTAACAGCCTTAAAGTTAGAGATAATTACACAATACGTATTGTGGGTAGAGTGCACAATACGAAAGTACGGGAATAAAAAATGAGACATATAATGAAAATTGAAGTTAAGCCTTCCTTAAAACATTGTACACGATTGGTTTATTCTCACCGTATCTCGTCTTGGATGGTAAGTTGTTTGATTTGGGAGTTCGTGATTAATATTTTATTGTACTGCGTACTCTCAAATGGGAAGCGAGCAAATTTTGATAAAAAAAAAAAAAAATAGTAATATATATGATTTAATAATAAAAAATTTTGGATTGTTAAATGTGTTGTCATAGTGAAGAATTTGTCTACCTTTGTTACAACAAAATGGGAGTGTTAGTCTAATATTTCAATTTTGAGCGACGATGGTAGACAAATTTTGAATCTCATAAATAAAATCTAAAACACGTAGTTACAAAATAATTTCTAATTTTTTAATATTAAATTTTATTTTTATAAAATTTTATTTTTTACCATTATGCTAAAATTGAAGCATTAGAGATTTGCTTCCTATTACAAAATTCCATTACCCGCCCATCTTATGAAACAAGTTTTTTGTTCTATGGGAATTGATCTAGTTTTTTTTTTCCCCCATTAAAAGGTTAAATCAAGCCAACCGAGTAACTGATTCTTTGATTACTTTATCTGATTACTCTTTTCCCTGACTGACTTATGCTTCCACAAAGCGCATAATTTGTTATTTGATTAGTTTATTCCTATTTTCTTGCGCCTTGGGATATTGAATTATTCTATTTGGGGAATTTGTGAATTGTGATGAATATTTTATTGCAGTGGGTGCACTAAATTGGGCCTACTAGATAGCTGTCTTACATTTAGCTTCTTTGGTTTGTTGGTTTTTCAATTTTTGCCCCAATAATCGGATTGATCTAGCTTTACGGTTTGAAAAAATTGAACTTGTCTGTTTAATGGTGCGACCAGACAAGTATAAGCTATTAATTTTTTATTATTATTATTATTATTTTTTTTTAATATCTGTGGTTTCTGTATCAGCTTGCGCCGTCCGACTAGTTCA
>MKEJ01006880.1:0-15305 GCA_001753735.1 Embelia ribes | reverse complement strand
AGATTGACTTGTATAACTTAAATATGGTATAGAATCATATTTTAAGTATGATAAACATTGTCCATATTATCTCTATATATGACTCCCCATTATTCGTTTTAAAAAACAATTAATATAGATACACAAATGTCTCTCTGTTGGTTCTTTCTTAGGGCACTATAAAAAACCCTAGGAACTTGGAAGGTGTGAAAAACAGCTAATGACTCTAGTAGCCGTTGTGCATCGCGTGAGAATCAAATTAGACCGTTTTCGTGGACTCGTTATTCAAGACATTCGATCCATTCAATATCTTTCGCTGCAAATATTTCTATTATCTCCTATGGATGTGAATTAAATAGATTATTCGATTTACTCCATTTAATTACGATAGTAAAAATGCCATGAAGTGTTACTCAACTTGATAATTACGGCAGTAAATTATATTAAAAATATATGTAATTAAAAAAGTAGTTATTAACCACACTATTAGTAGTATAGAGAAACGATTAAACATGAGAGAGAAAAAATTACGTTGCAGGCTTCCCAGAAGTGAGGATTTTTCTCATATACTAAGAACTTGGATAAAAGCAAAGAATTTCATATTGGAAATAGTTTCCGAGATAAATGAACTTGGATAAAAGCAAAGAATTTCTAATGACCATGTAGAAATCTTTGCAATAACTGTTACCTTCAAATAAGACATCATTTGGTTTCAATGCAATCTCTTCAAACATACTTCATTCTCTATAGAGTACACATTCTGCAAAACGAGTAGCGACTTGATAAACGGAGCCACCCTATTTCTGTCAAAATCAACCATAAGCCTATAACTAGAGTATCTAACAGACAACAAGAATACATGATTTCCATATAAGATATGGGTACAATACGGTTGACAACTAGTTTAGAGGAAAGAAAATACAACTTTTTTTTCTATCATTGCATTTAATTAAAAAAAAAACATTTGTAATCTATAGCTCGAAAAAATTGGCAGCATCACGTAGAGAATATGTATCACAGTGAAGGAAGAGCTGTTGAACTGATAATGGCTGGCGGTGGTTGAGAAGCTGTTGCATTTTCTGTCCAATTTGTTTCACCCCAATGCCACAACATGCTTTCCCAGTAGCAAAAATCCTCAAAACAAATCTTCAAACGGCTATCTTTTATCTTAATCTTCCAGTGCTCATCCGTGTAATTCCCTTTCTCCGCTTGCCTTCGGTCCCACTCAAGAGCCGCCTTTTGTTTTGACCTAAGCAGGCAAAACCTCTGCAATTCCTTTGGCATTGCATCGTGGACCTTCCACCACCTGCTATGTGCCACGTCACTAGCAAACTCGTGCAGTATATCCTCATTCCAGTTACAATCATAGTCACGAAAACATAACCATGGTTTTAATCCCAAGTAATGAATCACGTAGAGGACTGGAGGTTCAGCTCCGAACAGACGGGTTTTCATTTCCTTCTTCTCGGGCTCGTCACCTTCCCAAAAGTGTTTCAGAAAATTCATGTGTTTCGGGATTCTGTGCCACCATGTGAAGATCTCGTTCAAATACCCTTGGTCCCCACCATTGTACGATACAATCTCATTAATATGATCCATCAAAAGCTGAAACGTACAATTTGATGGTTCGACAACCATCACACCCGAATTAAAAAGTGTGCCATTATTACCTATCGCGGTGATTTCTGGCATTTCAAAAAGGAAATCAATGTTCCTCAGTATGAGTAGGTCAGCATCAATGAATATAATCTTGTCATAATCTGTTAACTGCCACAGACGGAACTTGCTGTAGTTCCACTCGTTGTAAGCATCTCGTTCGGCCTTTGGGTTACGTATTCTTTCAATCACACGAACTTTCCATCCAGCAGCCTCAAGTCCTCCCCTGTGGTAATCGCTGATTGTTTTATCAAGAAGTATGACAAAATCTCGTTTAGAACCAACCATGCGGATACTCTGAGCTGCTGCAATAGCTCCACATACATATACATGGGCCGAGTGCAAGATGGTTGCATATGCTTCTCGTCGTTCATTCGCCGAGTACCAATTATCTGAATCAAAAATAAAATTAGATAAGTAATTTTCTTTCAAGTAAGAAAGATCACATTATTTTGCAAACTCCACAAGCCATTATTTTATTTGCACTTCCGCATAAAGTTGCATGTCTCAAACTATCTTCTGAGTGTCAGATTACACACATTGGCATTTCACTAAATTTCGGAAGAGAGTACGTAATAGAAAATAGCTTTAAGGCCTTAATGCTTGGACACCATTGAAATGATGCCTGGTAATAATAATTTGAGCTCACCTTTAGCCTTGAGTGGAACTGCTAGCTCGCAAGATCCAACTGGGAGCTGGAGCTTTTCTCTCAGCCGATTAAGGTTGGGTTGATAAAGCCATACACTGCCTTTACGTACAATTAACTCTTTACAGGTAAAAAGATTTGGAATTGGGAAGCAATCAGAGATGAAGAGTACACGCAATGGATAAAAACCTTTAGCAGCAGAGGCAAGCCTAGCTGCTGCAAGTTGTAAGTGAAGACGAGCAACATCCCTTGACCAGCCCCCAGATTTATTGCACGGAAGTTTAACCGCTACAAGATCAAGCCTCGGCTTTCTAGGGACTTGAACAGATGGTAGTGTAGGACAAGTGGGGACCTCGAACTCTTCCTCTTCGTCGATCCATTCAGGGTATAGCGAATCCCAAGTGATATTCTCAGAGGCATGATCAAGGTTGAGAATAACATGTTCTGCATTTGGTATTGCCAGCTTAAAATGATGAATTTCTCTTCCATTGAAATTCAATACACCAACTCCTTTGTAGTCATTTTTGTCGGTTAGCTGCTCGATTACTTTAAAAACGTCATCCCAGTTAACAGAAGAAGTGGATATATAACGATGATCTAAAGCAGGTGTTTCCCAAATCCAGCGATCCACAAATCTTGTCCTGTAGGCAATAGAAGGCAGAATTACAAATTAATTTTATACAATACATCATTGGTTATTCAATGAAAATAAATAGGTATAACCAAATGCTTCAAGGAAATGTGCTCTTCAGCCCTTGCAGGGTAAAATATGAGATAAATAGAAGAAATAATTTTAAGACTTCAAAATTTAGTTTGCTTTAACTTTTTCCTATAAACAACAGGTATTGAATTTCTTCTGGAGAGCATTTTTGCACCAATTTTAATAGTGAATGTAATTTTCTAAAAAATTGCGGAAGTGTAAAATAGGCAAAAAGTTGAAGGGAACGGATCAGCTACCTAAATATGGTTGCTTTGTTAAATATCTTAACCTTTGAGCAAAAATGTGCTAAACTAACATGATCACCATGTTTGGGGGTAAATTCAGGGAGTTGAATTAAAATGGAAGAACCTAGGATGCTTGGCTCCATGTATGAGTTAAAGGAGTAAAAGGTGTAAAGAATATCAAACATATTCAGGAGAAACTAAGGAAAGAAGCGAATAAAGCTGCAAGAAATAACATACCTAGAAGCTGCAAGAAATGACATACCTAGATAGAGGCGGCTGGTCGCTGTTATGAAGAACCGGAGAGTGCAGAAGAATGAAGAATGTTCCCAAAACTAAAATGATCAGCACAAATTTTAAAGTAGAGAACTTGCAGTTGAAATTTCTGTCTTGACCATATATGTGGAAGGGCTTTGCACTATCTTTGAAGACTCTACTCCTTAAAGATCTTCTCTTCATTTCTTCACTATACCAAATTGAAAAGCATGTTAGCGGAGAAGGGCAACGAAGTTGCCATGAAGGATAAGAAACTAGTAAGCACAGAGTTGAAGAAGTTTAGAGCAGATTTATGACACAGCAACTTCTGTGTGCACTTCATATTTTCTTTTGTTTAGTTCCAACTCTCGCATGAGTAAAGGACAGCCTGCTCATGAAAATAAAAGTTGACTTTCATAAACTGCAATAATCACACATTTCCCTCTGATTAATTGATGTCATCGCCAATCAGATATCAGCAAAGTGATGCTGGCATAAATCTTAGAACTAGGAAGAAGTGTTTAATCAGCAACTTGCAAGACAGGTGCAGGCCGGGCAAAATCATCGAACTATATATACGAATTATTTTCCAAATTTGAATGGGTTGCTTGAGATTAAAAAGTACAGTTAATTTCAAGCATTCTATTACACTATTCAGTTCAGGTACATTGGTAAGGCAACATGGTACCCACAAGCAAAACTTCACAATACATAGACAAAGGCATCATTATACCAAATAGTATTACATTCTAGTGTGACACGAAGACTTAGCTTAGATATGTTAAACCATAAAAATCAAAGGAAAAAAACTTATTCTCCTAGTTTCTGGTGCAAGAAACAAGCAAATAAAGTTCATAAAAAGCTTTTCGTTTTCTCTACCAGGCATTGCTCTTCCTCTCTCACAATGTGCCTTGCAACAAATTTGTGACAATGCTCTTTATACGGTCGTACTAACTTCAAATCCTTGTCTTGCCTTCGACATTTAAATTGAGGTAAACAAATCTACACAAAAGTTACGTATATTTCGGCAGTTATGGCTTGAGCAAATCAGCTCAGCATTGTTGAAAACAAATTACTCTAAGAAAGCGTCATATTTGCAGTTGCTATAAAGGAAGCTAGCAAGTCAACCGGGAAACGAACTACGATGGATCTACCTATTCAAACTTGTGAAGCATATTATTTATTGGACCATGTAAAAATTTGGTCAACGCCTCTGCCATTGGCAGTTCATGTACAGGAAGCTTTTAGGTGAAATGTGCTTAATCGCACTGCCCCAGATCTACCCATTTAAAGACACAAGAAATTTGGGGGGAGGATTATAAATTTTAGAGTGCCAATCACAAAGGATCATTCGTTCTGTTCGAGTGCTGATCACAAAAAACTCTATTTTCTCCCACTATGTTAAGGCTAAGATATAAACTTATGCACAGAAATTATATACTTAGAAAAAAACTCATTTTCTTTTTACGCCCTGAAGAAGAAAAAGAAAAGTAACCTCAGTTTTTAAGATAATATTTTGCCTTCTATATCTTCAGATGACATTAAACATACAAGCGGCTATATCTATTTAAAGTCATTATGAACAAAAAGAAAAGACAGATTTGGCATGATAAACCCCAGGAGAAAAGGGCTATCATTGAATTTCGAAGTTTAAAGTTTCGCTTAAACCGCACTACACTGCCATAACTGATTTTACCCTTTTAATCCAAGCTCTATAGTTGGCCAAAAAACCACTTGTTCCGACCATTTTAAGCTCATACTTCATCAGACCTGCATATTTCCATACTAGACTCAACTATTTCATTTATGTTCAGATTAAATGAAACCTCATAGAATCAGCTGGCTTGAAAAATAAGCAAGATGTAACAACTTACTAAGTAAACTCTAAACTAAGGCCACATTTGAACAGATTTCACAAACTCTGATTCAACCAAAAAAAAAATATATTACAGAACAGAGAAACATATTGATCTATGGTAACCTAAAACCCCATATCTTAAACAAAGCACATGAGTGCTAAGAATTAACTAAAATCAGACATATCATGCTCATTTTAGTAATTACTAATTAAATAAAGATAAAATAGAGAATTTACTCAATATGCTCTTTCTAGTAAGTATTTATTAACTAAAATCAAGAATTAACACATTTTTCTCAATTTAGTAATTATTAGTCAAAAATTCAGATAAAAGAACAAAACATAATTCACTCGTCATGCTCATTTTAGTAATTACTAATTAAATAAAGATAAAATAAAGAATTTACTCCATATGCTCATTCTAGTAAGCATTTATTAACTAAATTCAAATAGAAGAGTAAAAAAAACCTACATAATGTCCTCGTCTTATAGTAGAGTAGCATCAGCCAATGGATAAATTGCAGAACAAGTGTATATGACGAAATTTTGCTTATCCATTGCCTATATATAAAAGCATACCCACCCGTCTCCCATTTAATTTCTAAATTTGACTTTCTGCAAACCATTTCTCTCAGGCACACACCAGTCTTTCTCAACATTTTCCTTCAAAATTTTAAAATAACTATACATTCATAAAGTAAATGTATATATGTATGGTTCGCTAGAGTTTTATACTTTTGGCGAGAAATAATATTTTTAAAATAGAAATTGTGAATAGTAGATTTTCCGTTGCATTTTGGAAAAGTTTTAGAAATATAGAAACACTGATGTGGAACATTTCTCATCTTTGATTTCTCAAATGAGAAAATAAAGAGGAGAAATCTTTCAAATAGAAAGACTGTTGTGAATGCTCTTGTGTTGATATTTTTTGTAGGTTTAGCTGCAGAAAGAGATAAAATAAGTATTTGTTTGTAATTTTGTCTATGGAAAGTGTAGGGATGAGCTTGAAAAGTAAAAACTAAGCCTTACATTACATATATAAATTGTATTGCTCTGTGTTGTAATTTTGTCGTATTTTGATACCTTTAGCCGCAGGAACAAAGAACCTAAGTACTTCTTCATTATTTTGTGTATAGAAAATGAAGGGATATGCTCTAAGACACACGAATAAAGACACCGTTTAGGACACGGACACGGACACGGACATGGACACAGAAATTATAAATAAACAGATTTTATGATTATGTTGGTGTACGTGTTCATGTTGTCATTTTTGGTATGTTTAGCTGTAGGAGGAGATGGTCCAAGCATTTGTTTGTAATTTGGTGGATGGAAAGTGTACGGACACGGGTTTGGTTACAGATACAAATACGAACATGGGACACGTCAATTATATATGAAAGGGAGACACGGGACATGTCAATAATAGAAAATTGGGGACACGGATATGTTGAGAATACATTAAGGTAGTATAGTTAATTACTATCTTATCGGTAATAAATATGCTGAAAAAAACAATGCAATATTAAGCTTTGAATATTTGAGTATAAGTTTGCATTCAAACTCTACGTAGTTGACAACTTTTACATAAAGGAATATATCTTAATACAATTTATATTATCTATTAAAATTTACATAAACATTTTCAAATTTCAACTAACTAGACCTTGACTTAAGCTAGTCATTGTCCTTGGATACTTAACCTCATATGGATTTATGAGGTTTTGAATAATAACAATTTGAGAAACACCAAATGGAGTATTTGACATGAACATTGGTATAGTTCATATTTTTAGAAGTATCTGTGGAGTATGTGTATCCTTTACATGTCAGGCAGGGTCACGGCCTCCATTTTGGTGTGTCCTTGCTTCCTTGCTTGGAAATTATGTCCTATCAGTATACATTCTTGTGTTCTATATGCTAAACCTTTTCAGAATTGTTTTCAATTGTGTTATGTTTATTAACATGCATTGTGTTATGTGCCATAAGAAGCTGGAACATTATCTATCCGAAGGATCTTCATACATTAGCATGAAAATTTTTATTTCACCTAAATTTTTTGACTTTATGCTTAAAATTTCCTAGAAATGTCTTTTCTTAGATTTCCATTAAATTTTATGAAATATTGATAATTTTCAAAGTACGAGTTTCTTGTGAATTAGAGTTTATAAAGAGATGTGTTGGTGAGTTGTTATAGAAGTTGAAAAAGAATGTTGTTATCAATGAAGTAACAATATTTTCATTGTATTTGAAACAATTATGGTTCGCCCGAAAAGTGTAAAATAAATGAAAGCTGTTGAAATTAGCATAACACTCCATGACATATAGATGTTCCTAATTTACTTGTTTTTGGTGACAATATAATTATTCTTAATGGTGTTTACCTTGTTATTGATGGAAAAATTTTGTTAATAGAGGAAAATGTTTTTTAAAGTCTTGGACATCATTCATTACTTTATCTATGTGCAGGGTTCCCAAAAATAAAAAATAAAATAGAAATTATGCAAATGAAAAACATAGAAACTGTTTTGGCAGGTTATATATGACAGGATAACCGGGAGAAGCCGCGGTTTTGGTTTTGTGACAATGTCTTCTGTAGAGGAGGTTGAAGCAGCAGCCCAACAATTTAATGGCTATGTAAGCTTCCGTGTTCTTTTGAAATTTATTTTGGTACTTTTTTTCGTGGTTTAAATCACTTTGAAAGCAAGCTTATTGAAAGAGGGTAACTGGTTAAGGCTTCCACTTATCTTCTGTTATGATTGTTAAAGTACAACAAAATGAGCTCTTAGGATTTAAAAAGTTAAAATCAAGGGAAAAACCTTATCAAATGCAACCTAAACCCTGAAACATAATAGACTGCATTTGGGGATAACTTTGTCACATTACCTTTTGTTAATTCATACATTGGCTTTCTACGCTTTCATGTTTTCCTAAAATTTTATTTGGTAAATTATCATGTTGTGAATCACTTTGATAGCAAATATTTTTGAACCGAGCAACCAGATGAGGCTGCCTCTATTCTTCTATCATGACTGATGACGTACAACTAAATGAGTTATTGGTTTTCAAATGGTGAACCAAAAGACAAAAATACTTACCAAGCGCAACCTAAGTCCTCGGATACAACGGACCAGATAACTCTGTTCTATACCCTTTATTGATTTAATGTTTGCAATAGCCATTGCTTGTTTCGAAGCAGTCATGTTTTATTCGTATTGAATGTGTAGTTTTAGCTATCGTTACATCTTCTGAATCTACTGGTGATGAATCGCAGGAACTTGAGGGTAGGTCATTGAGAGTGAATGCTGGGCCGCCGCCTCAGAGAAGTGAATCTCCTTTCAGAGGGTCCAACTCACCTGGGAGTAGGCCAAGTTTGGGCAATAACAATAGGCTTTATGTTGGCAATCTTTCGTGGGGTGTTGATGACTCAGCGCTAGAGACTTTGTTCAGTGAGCAAGGAAAAGTTTTGGATGCCAAAGTTATATATGACAGAGACACTGGTAGATCGAAGGGTTTTGGGTTTGTAACCTACAGTTCTGCAGATGAGGTTAACAATGCAATTGAATCATTGGATGGTGCTGTAAGTGCATCATTTCTTTTCCTGTATAACATGTTTCCTAGCGTTTCTCTTGTGTTGTTTAACTGCCAAAGCTCATAAGTATGGAATATTGTTTTCCTTGGATTTTTATGATGGGATATCGTAATACTCGCAAGTCTGTCACTTTCTAAAGCTCTTGAAATTGTTCTTGTTTTGGAGTTTCATATGTTCTTTTTCCGGATGTGCTGTTTTTTTATATATGTTCCTAGTCAAATGCACATTCTGGCGAATATGAGTGTTTTTTGAAGTTAATGTATGGGTTCTTAAAATGAGTTGGGATTAGGATTCTTCAACTTCTGTTTGCAAGTTTTCATTTATTTGTGGTTTTCCATCATCAGTGTAGTTGTTAATGCCATAGTCGTTAGTTCTTCGACGAAATTTTGCAGTGTCCATATGTTCTGACTTCCTTTGTTTGATCAATGTGTTTGATTCTGTTTTGCTTTTTCTTGTGCATTTGTCAAATCATTACTGCTATCTTTGTTATTGGTTTCTCTTAGCTTGCATATGTTAAACTTTTAGTTAGGCTTCAAGGATACATTTGAGTGCTTCAATTACCTTTGGACATTATCTCAATCACAGTTATAATGGCTTCTTTGGTATACAAGTTTTATCTTTAGTGTTATGATGTTGGCTTTGTATGGATGCATATCAGGTAACTTTAAATTGCACACATTCGTACGCTATGTAGATATGCAGTGGTCAGTGGGCAAAAATGGATTCAGATTTCTGCAGCATCAAACTTTCTTCATTCTTGCTTAATGTTTTGTATGAATCTTATGACCCACAAATGGGAAATTTATAGACAGTAGTATTATTTCGGAAACTGCTTCTTTTTGTTGAATCTTGTTCTTGTTGTCTAGATATTTTTCATACTTCTAGGCCTCGCCAATTACATGTTTTCGAGGAGTTTAGATGGATGCGTATTTTATTAATTGTCATCTGTACATACAGCCATACACTGTATATTTCGTAGGATTTTGTTCTGAATTTCATCTAATATGTATTCCCTGCTATAGGACCTAGATGGAAGATCAATCCGTGTAAGCGTGGCTGAAACTAGGCCACCACGGCGCCAGTTTTGAGTTCTTGAGTTCTACTAAGGTACGTCACTATTTCCTCTGAAGGTTCTAGCATTCTTGTTTTACATCTTGAAACTTGTAAAATGCTGTGGAGTGTTTACTGTGTCCGTGTTTATGTCCGATATCATACCATTTCCTCTCATACTAAGAAGCATGGACAATCCAAAATGGGTGCTGTGTCCGTGTTTATGTCCGATACATATCGGACTCATATACTCCGAGAACACTTTAAAATACATGTCTGACACATCACGTGGTGAGTCCAAAATGTAAAGTAATTATTTAAATTTTGGACATTCGACGAACTCATTTTGGACTTACCGTGGATACACCAGAAAGAATTATTAATTCTTTTCTATTTCGTGGTCACTACTTTTTTCACATTTAGTTATACATTTTGGCGGTTTAAACAAATCGTGATTCATAAGTTGTTTAGTCCTCTATTGCATGATGTGTTTTTGAGTTTTTTTAAAATTGTTACTCATTATTTAAATGTAATAAATTACGATGTGATGCTATTGCTTAGTTGCTACTTTGTTAAAATTCAAGAATTAATACTATTGTTCATTGGTAATACTCATCTACTACTTATTTTTGTTGATTCCTACTAATTTACAACTCACATAAATTATTATAAAAATAAAAAGTGCCAAATCCTTTCCGCATCCATATCTAGAAATTTTTAGTAATTGTCGCATCTGTATCCGTGGCCAAATCCGTTTCTGAATCCTTGCTTCTTATCTCTCACACCATTTGGCAGCAATTTCTGTTATGCAATATCTCCTTAAATTTGAGCTTTTGATTTTCCCATTAGAACTAAATCGCGGATTCTCCACTGGGTTTGTATGATGCAGAGGCTGTTTTGTTTTTCTGTTACTAAGTTTGGAAGAAGCTCCAATCGAGCAATCAAATCGACTGTTTGCTTTATTCATCTGATACATTAAGGACACCAATATCCGAGTTTGCTGTATTATTAAAAATGATTGGATTAATACAAGATCGAATGGTGTAAGTTATCTTTTATTCTTTAACTGATTAGAGTTAAGAATTGTAGTTTTATTTACCTCTATGTTATCTCTTGTTCCAAAACTATTTGATTCCTAAATTGATTTGCAGTAAAAAATGTCATCCCTAGCAAATGCCAATTTATGAGCCCTTGTTTTAGGCTTTTGATTCATTTAAATTTCTATTTCCAGTCGGGTTTAAGCACATGTTCGAGCTCATGATTGTTACACGTTACCACGCACGAGGGGCCAGTTTTTGGAAAGAGCCCCACAGTCCCAACCCCTCAGCCTGAATATTTCGGGTTTGGACAAAAATCATACAACTGTGTTGGGATATTTAAAATTTTCTTGTCGTACCTTAAACTGGAAAAAGGTTGTTCTATAATCTTTTTAATAACTTCGCGGCCATAGGGCCATTTTGGGATTGATTTTTGTTATTTATTTTTTTTGAAAATTGTAGCTTAAGATTTAGTGAACTCTAACTTTTAATAATCACTTTCTATTTTTTTAGGGGGTCATTATTCTTTGAAAAGTTGCTTATACTTTTTCTTTCATTAATTACCATAATAATTTCAATTATATTTGTTACATTTTTTATACATATTTACTTTTATTTTTTTACAATAAAAATATCATTTTATCAAACATTATACAATCTATTAAAGTAATTTTTAAACTTTATTTATTAAAAATTAATATCATATTTGTTTTTAGAATTATTAATTTTTACAAATAATTTTAAAAGACGAATTTTAAAAAATGCTAACATTCCCAAACTATAGCATAGCCTACGAGTTGCATGAATTGGTGCGAGGTTGAACAAATGGTTACCTTCATGATGGACAATTGAAATATAATTGGAGCCTGGACTAATACTTTTCTGCCTTAATATTAATTTTAATTTAGATATAACAAATGAAATTTAAAATAATAATTTATTTTGTTATAATCAAATCTAATTTAAAACTGTTCTTGTGGTCAAAAACTATATTAGTACGGGTTCCTATAACAATTTGGGCTCATTTGGTTGCTGCTTTTAAATTAATAAATTGAATTTTTATAGAGCGCCTAAAAAGCTTAAGCTGTCATGAATTATTTGGTTGATTTGCCAAATAAGCTGGATAATGATTAAATAAGCTGGTTTATAAACTTAAATTCGTTTGGATTACATTTGTAGCTTTTTCTTAATTTAAGCTGAAATTGACCAAACTAGCCTTATACTATTACCTTGTATTTTTTATAATAAAATTTAGCTTTTCTTTCCACAAATTGTATATCGCAATCACTATTACAAAATTATGATGAAAAGTGTAGATATATAGAAAATTTTGATAGAACCTTTTGATCTAAAGATCCAAAATTCAACCTGTGAATTAGAGTATAGAAACCTTGTGCGCGTGGAGAAGCTAATCGCATCTAATTTTCGTCGTCTGTGATATCACCTCCTATATTGGCTCGAGTTTCTTCTCCTCCTATAGTATCTCTCTCTCTCTCTCTCTCCCTTTCCCTCTCCACACAGCGGGTTGAATATATTGTACAAGGGTACACATGTCCAAAAGCAACAAATTATTTAAAACATCGTAGAGCAAAAAAAGCTTAAAACTTATTGGTTTTATATTCCAAAAAAATAAAAAAACTTATTGGTTTTGGGCTATAAAAGAGCTGTCAAGTTAAGGTTTAAAGCTGGTTAACCAAACATGTAGGAGCTTAGAAGACCCAATAACTAATAAGATGGGCTTTTAAGCCCCAGCCGAACAAGCCCTTTGTGAACAACTATTAACTTTCCTATCTTCGGCTTGGAAGGAAAAATAAATAAATTCATCGGCTTGATTTAAAACTAATTCGGTAGTTAAATCTAAAAACTATTTACATGCAAATATTTTTCACTCTCATTTATATATCTCATCAATAATATTTTTTAAAATAGGCAAATATTTTATTGCCAATTCTTATTTTTCACTCTTTGTAAATATTTATACTTTTCCTTCTTATTGAGAAACCAATTCTTGTACTTGGTTCAACTAATAAATAAATATATTTTTTTAAATTGTGGATATTTGATTTGGTGAGGTAATGCATAATTGCAAAGAGGGATATAAAATAGATAGAAAATTGTTTTGATATAAAAAATAAGAGAGAGAAAAACATTAAGGTGTAGGTTAAGCTCTCATCGATAATTATTTCCCTTCATATTCTCCATATCTATTATTCTATATCTATTATTCTTGCCTTACAAGTGGACAAAATAAAATCTAATGGCTCCTAAAATAATTTGTATCTATTTTCCAACTATGTAAAAAAATTATATTCCATTAAAATTTAAAATTATAGGTTAGATTTATTAATTTTAAATTTAATAATTTTTTAAAATATTTAAAGTTTAAATTTGGTTTATATTTTTCAATATTTTTAAGTACTTTCATTATAAAAAAAACTATTATTATTTTTTAGTTAAACAAAAAAATTATATTTAATTTGGTACTTAGATCTGCTCTTTTAATCTTATTCAAATATTTATTTTTATAATTTATAATGAATAATGTTAATGTGGTAAAGAGAAAAATGATTAAGTGAAGTTATCTTTTATGATTGTACATAAAGTTATAAACTTTTAGAGCCATTGAATTTTTTTTTTTCACATAATGCGTGGATAGAATAGGAGCTACGGAGAGACAAACAATTATGGAGGGGTATTATGTCACGTGGGGGCTTTAGAAACTTTACCAAATCAGTGACCGTAGGGAGTTTTTTGCAATTTTAGGGCACTTAAGTCCCAAAATTATACAATTGCGACACCAATACAAAATATTATTGATACGAGTTATTTGTATATTTTTTGCTATTACTGATTGTGAAACTTAGTGACCTTTTTTTCATTATTCACTATTATTTTTAGTAAAAAATTACTTAATTTTTTTATCATTACTAATGACAAAATATAGTTAAAATTCTTCGGTGTTTCGCCAACTCTATTGGCGAGAAGCATATGTTGCAGACCCCTTTCTCTCTCTATCTGCATTGGGATTGTACAGATGGGGAGGTCTGCGACTAATCCCAATAGTTTATATTCATTTTATTTGCCAAACTAAGTCTCTTCTTTTTTTTAAGTGGGATTTGCTCTCAATACTTAAAACTCAGTATAAAATTTTTGTATTTTGAAAATAAAATTATTATACTATATTATTTAAAAAATATATTATTTTTTTCAAAATATTAGTTTGATAAATTTAAGTAATTTATTTGAAGATAGAGAATAAAATAATATTTTATAATATTAGATTCTATGCAGAATATTATTTGTATAAATTAATGCCAAATAATTTTTGAAAAACATGCTGACGCGATCTTTATAAATTCTAAAATTTATCACATTAATTATTTATTTTGAAAAATAAAAATAAATAGTAATATATGTGATGGTGACACGTATGCACAGTTTGCACATATAATTATATGTAAATCAAAGTGATATATTTCGCTAGTGGTGAATTAGTTAAAAAAAAAAAAAAACGTCACTTACAGTGACGAATTGCAGACCATAATGTGTGATGGATTAATTTTTCAAGTATGCACAGTTTGCCCATGCAATTATATGTAAATCATAGTAATATATTTCGCTAGTGGTGAATTAGTTAAATAAAAAAAAATCGCCACCAATAGTGACGAATTGTAGACCATAATTAGTGTGATAAATTTAATTTTCAATATTTATTTTAATTTTTTCAAATTAATTAGTGTGATAAATTTTTAAATAATTTATAAAGATAGCGGTAGTATTTTTTGTTGCCCCGAGGTTTTAGATTAAAACATTTTATTGATTTTTTATGATAACAAAGTTTAAGTGAAAATAAACAAAATTGAGATCTATAGTCGTACTAATGTTTTAAAAAGTGTTGTATGAATGTTTGAAACTTATAAAGGCTCGAAATATATTCGATCCATGTAAACGAACTTCCTTGAACTCAAAATAGGGCAATAAGTTGACTCTTAAGTTCAAAAGTTGAAAAGACGAGAGTTCAAAGGTTTCCAAGTTACAAAAGTAGATATGTGGACTCAACAATCGACTCTTGGACCATATAAGTCGACTGTAAAATAGTCTAATAAAAATAATGGACTATATAAGGCCCCATATTTTGGAAAGCACTGTAATATATATGTACAGACAATGAATGATGTTATAAGGCCCCAATTTTTCGACAACACTGTAGCAACACTGTTGCACCTTTATACAGTATTGAATAGTGATTTTATGAGGTAAATTTAGACATCAGTATGTCTATAACATGCA
>MKEJ01006875.1:0-13417 GCA_001753735.1 Embelia ribes | reverse complement strand
GGGGCAATATTTAAGTAAAATTCATTCTTGCTAAAATGCCACATGCCACATCGCTAGATTACTGACCCATCAACCCAACTAGATAGTTCTTATGTTAGCATTATTTGCAATATAAGAGGCCGAGTTAGCAAAAAGATGGTTATTGGGACGGAAGGCGACTCTGATTTTTTAGTATAAGATACCGTCGCGTTATTCCTTCCTAAGCATTGTCATTATTACTTCTCCAGGCCGACAATCGAACTCTAGTTCTCTGCCAGTCAGTTGCATTTGGCTGGTGAAAAAGTTGTTTAACGGGAATAGATCTTGAGTTTGAGTGGACCCTTATTTTCCTCAAGGTTTCTTATCCACTTTTTTTGCGATTTATGCCGAAACATATACTCATCCATTTGCATAAGCAGTAAGTACATTTTTTTTAACCTATTCGCAAATACAACTGCTCTAAGCAGCCTACTCACTGATACGACAACAATCCAATGAAACTCAGGAAACAAAGTTCATAATAGTCCATTATGCTTATTGATTTCAACCAAGCAAAATATGAAAGTTGTTTCTTTTTTGTTATTTAAATTGAAATCAACTCAGAAAGCTAAAAATGGAGGTGCCAATAAGTTTGGGGGCTTGGGACCGCAACCATCTAACTTTAGAAGAAGTGATAATTTATGTATAGAGACAAAAAAATAAAAAATAAATAAAAAAATAACAGCCGACAAACAATTTATTATATTTTTGAAAAGAAGTAATAGTTTTGAAATGTGACTATTTATGCCATGCAAATACTTCCCCTGTTTTAAAATACGTGTGAATTTTGGTATTTGCACAAAAATTAAGAAGTTCATTAAATATTTTAAAATTTAACAAAGATTATATACCAATTGCCTAAATATTCTTCATTAAATATTTATTTTTTGTAAAATGGTTAGAATATTTAATTAATATAAGATGGGTAGAATTAAAAATAGAACAATAAATGCATTTTTTATTTTCTAAAGTGACTTATTTGGAATTTTTTTTTTTATCTAAGGCGACACTTAATTTAAAATGGAGGTAGCAACTATTAATCCCATTTTAACTCACTAACTTTGGGATTTGGAAATTAGCCTACATTTACACTCATCTAGTCTAATGCCATTAAATGTCTTGCAAAATAAGAGTAAAACAAAAAGTTTATTAACCCCCATAAGTGCTATTTTTTGTTTTTATGTTTTATTTAAAGATATTGGGGCATCGGGATGAGCAGGGAAACCATGACGTTTTGACCTTCAAATTTTTTTAAGAATGGATACGTTTTACTAAAATACTTATATAATACGGATCCAAAATGTCAATTTTTATTACTATCTTGGAAACAAATTGTTGAGCCAAAATTCTAAAAGAGACATTATTTTAATCTCACATCCACGTTTCTCTTAGTCAACAATTAACCATTTCAAGCTTGTTCAAAAAAATAAAAATAATAAATAAATAAATAAATAAAATTAAGCCTTGAAAGCTTCTGCCAATTATGTTGTATATAATTAGTAAATCCCAAATGCAATAATTGAATTAACTTAATATTCAACATCTGCCAAAAAAAATGTGTATTTTTGCACCCTCAAGCTCATTATCAACTGAGCACCCACATGTTGCAAATGTATTATGGGTATTATTGCCCCAACTTCAATACAACTCTATTATTTAATTATTACAAAATAATACATTTTCTTTTGACTCCTCATTATGAATGTGTTAAACATAAAACAATGGGGACCTCATCATAATTTCAACACGTACATATAGTGTTGCAAGCAAAAAGTGAAAATTTTGAATTTTGAACTTCCTCAAATTTATGCCCATTTAAAAAGTTATATACTTGTTCTTTTTTAATTGTTACTTTAAGAAATTATAAAGATAATTTTTTTCTCTTTTTTCAATTTGTCCATATTATCTCAACTAAATTTCCAATATCTCAATACAATTCAAATATTTGTTGTAGGCTAGCTTGTAAAATGCACTTAATTCATTGTTATAATTACTGCTATTTAATAGGATTTTTATTTCTTGTACATTGACCTTAAACGATCATTATTTTGAAATGGAATAAAAGATTTAGGAAATTTAGAAAATTTACCTCAATTTTGCTTCAATTTTGTGAAATCCCATATGTTTTCAAGGTTTCTTGAAAAATCTCAAATATTATTTTCAATCCAAAGGGTAAATCTGTCATTTATGATAAAATGATGCTTCCTTGACACTAATAATATTATCATTTGACACGCACACATTTTTAAATCCAAAAATTAGTTGTACAACATTTGATTGAAATACGGATTTCCAAATCTAACACCGAAAAGCAATTTAGTTATTTATTAGTTTAGTAATTATGAAAGGGTAATATTAATAATATAACAAGCTTCAAAATGTATAAAATTTAAATGTATATATTTTTTTAACATTCCAAAATAAAAAAGTGAGACTGCCCGATATTTTCCACAGGAATAAAATTGGCCTACAAAGCTCGTGCTAAGGTCTTATCATCTATTTATGATTCAATAAAGACAAAAATGGGGCCCATTTATGTTGTGAACCCAATCGAAGCCCATTTAGGACCTCAAAACATTGAATAACTAGAAAAGGACAATGGGCCCATTCTGTTTAAACCCACTTTGATGAGTTAGGCCCAGTTTGGGGTTTTTGTCCCCGTACTTTTTTTTTTTAATTTAACTGTAGTCAATGGTGTTTGGTTAAATATCACTATATCTGCTTTTAAAAACTGTTACTGTTTTTTCAAGGGTGCTTCTAGAAGCAGCCCAATAGTTTCTTTTAAATGCTACTTTTGTTTTTCTTATTATTAATTACTAAAATAACCTTAATTATATTTTACTCATTCCCGTTTGTCTTTTCTCAGTAAAATGTATCAATTTATCAAATATCATACTACTTATCAAAAAAAGATTTATAATTAATTTACCAAATACTATAATTACAGTTGGTTTTATAATCAACTTAGAAAAATAACTTTCCAAGCGGATTTGAAAACCAATAGCATTCCTAAAACTAGGCGATATTGTGGAAGAAAAAAATTCAAAAATTATTATAATTAATTATAATTTTGAGTATTGTTTATTTATGTTTCTGTGTAATTTCATTGCCAAAATATTGAGGAGATTAGAATTTTATTTCCTTAAATGTCGAGTTATAATGTACATGTAAATGTAAATTTGTAATTGCAATGTTAACTAGAGCAGCGTATCTTACTATGTTATAGTACTACTTTTCGTTTATGCGTAGTTAATTAACAAACTAAAAAATGGAAGTGGAAAAAAAGAAAAAAAGAAAAGGAAAAAGAAGACACTACCTGAAAATATAAGAAACGTATATAACCCAACATCATGTTCAGTATTGACTTGATAAGCTCGTTGAAATGTTCAAGCTTGAATTTTTAACGAGCATGTTTAATAAAATACAAAACGGAACAAAACACTAGCAACTCCATTTACAACTTAGTAAGATATTTGTATTTACCTTTAAATTGGATAAGGGAGCTGCCCAACAATACAATGGGTAGCCCTTGTCTATTGTGTTTGGACCATTTATTTTAAAATAAAAGAATAAAATTAAATAGATTTTTTTAAATTTTATTTTATGTGGCACATATGTAATTAATCTTGATTACTGATTAAAAAATTAGCAGTCCTACACTACTTGGCAAGGGTTGTCCTCGTGCACTGCTGGGTCCTCTAAATTGGGCCATGTTTTGGATCCTTGAGGAACTTCGAATTCGGAGATTCAATATTCTAAATTTCAAAAGAAAAAGGCGTTTCAATATTCTTATTCATTTGTACTTATGAAATAGAAAGTGAGAGAGAATAACAAGTGATAAAAATAAAAAAATAAAAAAATAGAAAAATTTGTGTTGTGGTCTCAAATTGGGCTTTTATTACTTGCTTACCGTTCCAAACAAAAATCAACCTTTTTTTATGAACTGTTCCCCTGTTCGGCTATTTATAAGTGGTACCTTGTTATTTTGCTAGAGCAAAATTTGCTCAGTAATGTGGGTACTTTTAACAGTAGCAACTTTGGGTAGTTTTAAAATGAACTCTTTTCACTTTCAAATTGCATACTTTGAAGATGCATCATATTGTAGGGATAGAAATGAATTGAGTGATTCATAAATAAGTTCGAGCTCAATTCGTTAAATAATATCGTTAAATAAACAAATTGAATTTGAACAAACTCCTATCCCAGCTTGTTAAAAGCTTGGCCCCACTTGATTAATTTTAAAATAAAAAAATATAATTTTAAATTAAACAAGTAAATTTACATACTTAAATTCATATAATTCAGAAAAAGTACTTGATATATCCTTTAATAAGTTGTTATTCGATGGTAACTTTATCATAAATTTATAGTGATATTGGGTATTTTTTTTAAATATATGATACCCTATTCAACAATTTATAAATATTGAAATTAGTCAAGCCTAACGAGCTCACTAAACGAGCTGAGCCTTACAAACTCAAGCTTCGTTCATTTAGCTAAACAAGCTGAGCTTTATAAATATGAAGGAAATTGAGTCCGAACTGAACTTTAACGAACCCGAGCCGAGCCTAAGCAAGGCTGAACAGACCAACCAAGCCTAAACAACATAAAACTCAGCTCCCTAAATACTGTGCTTAAAAATTCATGTTTTTACACGTTTACTTAAACGATTACACAGTATTTTTGTAAATAAGTACGTGAATTTAAGATTTGCATACTATAAGAAAATGGGGGATCCTTTGTATGTTGAATTATTCTAAAGAAACTATTTAAGGTTGATTCAACCTGCTTAACATGCTAATCACTATTTAGAAGTACAGTTATTAAACTTCTACAAAAAAGGTATTAAAACAATAATTATTTGTAACCATAGTGGCAAACAAGATGCTTCAACGGTTATTAGTATTCATATCTACTCTTTTGGATTGAGCAATTATTTTGATGATAAACGTAGAAAAATATGCAAGCTCAAGTAAATCCGTACCAACTATGAAAGGATAGTTGGGTGCTTTTAGCTTTGAATCGTGGTCTTATTTCTTTGATTGAAAAATGGAAAGACCTAGTTTTAAATAAATAAATAAATAAAACTAGATAGATCTAGTTTAAAGCTTCCTTTTTAAATGAACAAAAGAGAAAAAAGGGAAAAAACAAAATGAAAAAAAATACAAAACAAGACAATCAACATTACAATTCGCTCCAAAAGAAGCTATATTGCAACTAGATTAACACAATTTACATAGACAATGAATACCGAAAATTAGGCTAAAAATACACTTCAAAACAAAAACGCCTGATACAAAAATGAATAAACATTTAAAATAAGATATTAAAATGAAGGGTAAAATGGTCTTTTTCCATGCATGTCAAACTTGTATTTTGATCTGGAGGCAAAATGTAATTTCAAATACCTAAGGGGTATTTTGAAATATTTTGAAACCTCCCGGGGGCAAAGTGTAATTTATCCTAATAATTTTTATTATTTAGAATGAATTTTCATCTTGTCTAGGAATTAAGTGTGTGTCATAATACAAAACATTGTGGCCGATGCAATTTTAATTGAAAGTATTGTTTCCAAATAGTATATCGCTTGAAACTATTATATTCTGTTTATGAAATAACATGGAAAGTATTGCCATAATATCACTTCACAACCCACTTGTATTATAACATGTACCCCAATATGTTTTTAATAGACACATTTACCCTTAATTAAATTTAAGACTCAAGAAAAGAGAGTGATAAAGTGGGGAAGTAAAATTTTCATTAAATGTTTAGATCATTAAAATTTTAATCATTAGAAGTAGTTTAAGACTTGAGAGGGGATAATGATAAAGTGGGTAATTTCAAACACACAAAGTGACTTTGATAGGGAGTATCAATTGGCGACTGTCCCGGCTTGATTTAACCTGTTTCGCGAGAGCTGTGTAGAGCGGGAGTATGCATTCGTACAAGAGTTAAGTTTTAAAATATGAAGAGGGCATTTTCGGAATATTAGGTAATTTTAAGTGTAACTGAATTTACTTGAGGGCTGTAATTTTTCTAATATGATGGGATTAAAAACCTCAAGTGGGTCAAATGTGGTTTACCCTAATTGTAATTTTTCATCCTACAAGTTAATTTTTCCAATACCGAACTACAAAGAAATACAGCTAGCTAAGGGGAGAGAACAACTAGCTAAGGGGAGGGAAGCTTCTGGGAAATAAAGGTGTCCATTGAGTAACGGTATGATTGGACAATTAACCACTTGCACTCCTGTGATTGTATATACTCGTAAAAGAAAACTGAGATTGCACGGAAATAGGGTAAGAGCCGGTTTGCTATTATTGTTTACAATGTGTTTATGTTGTTTTTTCTTTTTTGTATTTTGTTTGCTACTAGAAAATAGGGCACTTAAAGTGGGTTTTATTTTAGGCGGTTTATGAAATACCTTAAAAAAAATTCTAATTAAGGTGGTTTTATTTTACCGCCTCCAAACACATATTTTAAAGGCGGTTTTTGATTAATGCTTGAAAAACCCCACTTTTAGAGGCACTTCTATTATAATCGCCTTAAATAATATTAAATATCGTTTGCATTTTCTTTCCCTTTTTTCTTATATATCTATACTATTATTATATAAAAAACTAAAAAGTAACAGTTATTAGAATGAAGCTCACAGTACCTAACTTAGAATCAAAAACATCCATATCACATCCAACTCAACAATTAATAAGGGTAGAAAAAGGTACCAAATATGCATTTCCATTCATGTAGGAAAGATTGACTCCTTCCTTTACATAATACCGTTTTAATCAATACCCATTGCATCCAAAAGAAAAATATACAATTCATTGAATCTCATCAACATATATTGTTTCGAAAAAAAAAATAATAATTTATTGCATCGCACTGTAATTCAATAAATTGTCTCTAACAACAAGAGGAATGTTTACTGCAATTAATCTTTTACTTGTTTACAAATTAGGTTAGTATCCAGTTAATTTGCTATAGTTTAGATCATTTAAGCTTTTGAAACATATTTTTTATTTTTGAAAAATAGTATTTGTACAATCGTTTCTGATATTTGAATTGATTTTTTTTTATTATATGTAGATTAAGAGCAAGTGGACGGGTAATGAATATTTTGAACATTGAAAATTCATATTCAACTTTTGACTTTCAATACATTGAATTTGCCTTTCAATGCTTATTCAATGCTTATGCAGATGGAGTTTGTCAAAGATTTAGATGATATTTTCAATGCAACACTATAAGAGGGCGGTTTTATTTTTTACCTCAAAAAATGTTAGAGACAGTTTATAAACTTTTTGAGGCGGTAAAGAAACGCCCATAATGCTTAAATTTGGCATAGTGCCGCCCTTAATGCTTAAATCTGGCATAGTGCCGCCCAAATTAGTTGGTAAATTTTAGAACATATATTTGTAATGATTTGTTTTTGTTTTTTTGATAACATTTTTAGAAGCAGTTTTATGGGTGCTTTAAAATTAATTTTATTTTTTTATGATCATTTTATCAAAAACCGATTTGTTTTTTTTTTTTTTTTTTGCAATCCAAATAATATTTTATCAAATATCACACTACTTATCAAGAATTAATTTATCAAACATTAAAATTATAACCAATTTTATAACCAACTTAGAAAAATAGTTTTCCAAGCGGATTTGAAAACCATTAGCATTCCTAAAACTAGGCCTAATTATGGAAGAAAAAAAATTCTAAAGTTATTATATTAATTATTATTTTGATTATTGTTTATTTATGTTTCCGTGTAATTTCATTGCCAAAAAATTGAGGAGATTAGAATTTTATTTTCATAATGTCGAGTTATAATGTACATGTAAATGTAAATTTGTAATTGCAATGTTAACTAGAGCAGCGTATCTTACTATGTTATAGTACTACTTTTCGTTTATGCATAGTTAACATACTAAAAAATGGAAGCGGAAAAAAAACAGTAAAATAAGCAAAAGACTCGACCTAAAAATATAAGAAACGTGTTTATAATCAACGAGCATGCGAATGTAGCCCAGAATCATGTTCAGGAATGACTTGATATGTTCAAGCTTGGGTTTTTAACGAGCATATTAGAAAGATGTTTAACGACAGACGAAACAGAACAAAACACAAGCAACTCTATTTACAACTTACTAAGATATTCGTATTGTCCTGTAAATTGGACAAGGGTGCTGCGCAACAAAAAGATGGGTAGCCCTGGTTACTGTATCAGGATCGTTTATTTTAAAATCTAGGTTCTTTTATTTTAAAATCAAATGTTGAAATTAGATAGATTTTTTTAAATTTAAATTTTATGTGGGACATAAATATTTAATCTCGAAAATTGATTAAAAAATTAGCAGTCCTACACTACTGGGCGTGGGCTGTCCTCCTACACTGCCGGGCTGCCCCTTAGTTTCCTTTAAATTGGGCCATGTTTTGGATCCTTGAGGAACTTCGAATTCGGAGATTCAATATTCTAAATTTCAAAAGAAAAAGGCGTTTCAATATTCTTATTCATTTGTACTTATGAAATAGAAAGTAGGAGAGAATAACAAGAGACAAAAAGAAAAGAAAAAAAAACTGTTTTTGTGCAGGGGTCGCAAATTGGCTTTTATTATGTGCTAACTGTTCCAAACCAAAGTCAACCTCTTTTTAAGCACTGTTCCCGTATGTAAACACATAAATTTCTTACTGGGTTTTAAACACTTTCTTTAAATTTATTGGGTTTTTTAAAGTGTATGATAACTTATTCAACAATTTATAGCTATTGAAAAGAGCAGAGCCTAACAAGCTCACTAAACGAGCATGGCCTTCCAGACTAAGGCTTGGCTTATTTGGCTAAACGAGACGAGCTTTATAAATATGAATGGAGCTAAGTCCGAACTGAACTTTAACGAGCCCTAGCCAAGTCTAAACAAGGCTGAACAAACGAGCCAAGTCTAAACAAAATAAAACTCGGCTCGGCTCGGCTCGGCTCGACTCGCCTCATTTACTCCCTAAATATTGTGCTTAAAAATTCATGTTTTTACACGTTTATTTAATACTATTGCACAGTATTTTTGTAAAAAAGTGAATGAATTTAAGATTTGCATACTATAAGAAAATGGGGGATCCTTTGTATGTTGAATTATTCTAAAGAAACTGCTTGTCCCTGACATTTGTTTCCATTGTCAGTTTGGTTAGTGAAACATTTCAAAAGAGAGCAAGTTTAAGGTTGATTTCAACCTGCTGATCATAAATTTAGAAGTACAGTTATTAAACTTGTACAAAAAAGGTACTAAAACAATAATTATTTTTAACCATAACGACAAACAAGATGCTTCTACGTTAATTACTATTCATAGTTGGGTGCTTTTAGCTTTGAATCGTGGTCTTATTTCTTTGATTGAAAAATGGAAAGACCTAGTTTTAAATAAATAAATAAATAAAACTAGATAGATCTAGTTTAAAGCTTCCTTTTTAAATGAAAAGAAAAAAGAAAGAAAGAACAAAACAAAATACACAGGACAAACTTAAGTGAGTCGAGGCCCTTTCTTTTAGCAAGATGAACCCAATTTGGATTGGGCCTCTGAAAGAGAGTTTATACAATGACTGTCCTATATAGGCCACATCTATTATATTATATTCAAGAACAAACGAAGGTAAATCTAGGCCCATTATTTAAACCGAACAAAGACAACTATTCAACAATTTTTTTTTAAATTTAATATTATTAACTCCAAAAAATTACAATGAAGTATAGGCAACATTTGTTCAACCAACATGACAACTCACTCTAGAACAAGAGTAGCACAAATTACATAGGCAATAAATACCAAAAGTTAGACTAAAAATACACTACAAAACACAAACTAATCTGATGAAAAAATAAATATCTAAAATTGTATATCAGGCTAGAAATATATAAAGACAACTACTAATACAAGAAGAGGTGCTTCAGAAAATGCATCTTTTGTAAATATTTTATACATTTCTATTTTTTTTTTCTTTTTCTTATATTCGTGAGCACACACGTACTATGAAAGTGAAAAGTTATCCGCCTTCCAAATATTTATCTCTCTCGAGAATAATGCAGCATAAAGCATATGATGCAGAGAAAAAAAAAAACTGATTTAGGAAACAAACAAATTGGTTGCGGCATTAGGGTAGAGTGGGAGTTAGAGAAGGTTTCGCCACTTTGATCTCCCCACAGTTGCTGATATATACCGTCTTAAGTGGCCTGTTCCAAATTGCACGTGCAGTTTTAGCTCTTTCATCTCCCAGAAATTGAGCGAAATTGTTGTATTGGCGGATTCTTTCCCCTGGTTTGTACGTGGGAATCGAAGCTATCTTTGTCACAACATCCATTCCTGAAATCCAATAAACAAAGGAAAATAAAATAAATGAGAAATCAAGAGAAAAGCGGGAAAAAAAAAACTAGTACTGAACACTAATTCAAAATATAATTACACGGAAAACATGTAAAATCTGCGAAATATAATACGTTAAATGTCTAGATGCAAATGAAACAATATGAGTACATGTTCACGTAAAACCAGTTACCAAGAACAATTAGCAATTCCAAAATAATGCTCAACTTCACATAAACACAAAGCACGAACAAATACATTTGCTACCCGATTTTTCGACTTAAGATGTTGCAAAACCTTATATGTTCGATAAATCATCGAAGGCTTGCATTCACTTTTGATCTCATCACTTGGCATGAACCACAAAAACATGAGGCTAGAGCAAGCAACAAAAGTCCTTCTCCAACTATAAGAAGAGATATTTGTCTGTCATTAAATATCTAAACAATATGTGTTTCTTTATAAACTCAAATTAAATTAGCTCTAGCTTGACTAACTACTTAATTTACCTGCATTTGTTATATTGCAACTCTTCTTATCACACTTAATGGTCTTCATTGTGCATAACACAATTTTGCTATTCTTTTCTCACAGCCATGCCATCTCTTTTGTGTGTGATGATCAACTGAGATACTATATACATCCTCCATTTAGTTAAAAATGCTTTATTTCTTATCTAAGCCCATACTCATAGGAAAAACTAACGATATGTGCCACATTGACACGAGTCACAAAACATACAAATTCATAGGTTATATAATCCATCTTCGTGCTGATCATATCGTTTAGTGATAAACTGCAAGATCCATTCACTTGCAAGATGTGAAAATTTGTAGATATTAAGAACAAAAGCATAAAAGCATGATGTTACGCAGCATAATAGTCGTATAATCATTTGACACATTTAGCAACGGACTGATGCAAGACCTTTAGAATAGTTTCAGAACAAAATGATGAACCCCTCAGCCAATGCCAGCATGACTAAACAACAGGTGTCCGATACACATAAAAAGAGTATGAACTAATGGGAAAGTATTTAGAAACCATACTCGCCTTTATTATATATGGGCTTTCGATACAGACGCAAACAGAACTTATATTTGAAATCTCGAAACGGGAGAGCCAAAATGCTACTAGATCCTATTGAACTTGAACATTTTCTATTTACGCAAGGTTGCCTTGGCCAATTGATTACCAATTTCTTTTTGCAAGTCCAAAAATTTCAAATATCACTACTTATCCTATACATTGAGTAATATAATACCATAAAATTCGCACCATCTCATGCATGCTAGTCAAAGAAAAGCACATATTTTACATAGTTGTTGCATATTTCATACCCTCAAATCTCTTTGTCTAGAATTGCAACACTCACAGCTGAAGCAAGTAATTTTTGTCTCAATTTTTCCTCTAAAAAGTTATAGATTAAGTAACCACAAAAAGCTACTAGAGTGTTGTTACTTCATACCTTCTAGCACCGTTCCAAAGACGATATTCTTATTATCTAGCTGTGGGCAAGGACCAGGACCAGTAGTGATCAAGAACTCGACGTTCCTATAGTTAGGTTCAAGCTTAATATCATCATCGTCATCATTCTCCGATAAACATAACGAAACAGTCCCCAGTCTCAAATGTTGGAGAAGAAAAGCCTTAGGATCCACTGTCTCTGTATTGCGAGCCAAATTCACTGGAGGCTGAACCTCTCCCCTGCAAGCATGAATCTCATATAAGAGGGGCCGATACGTAAATAAAGTTACATATCGAGAATTTTATAACTTATAGGAAGGGCCAAACTATAATAGCAGTTAGGCCAATGTGGTGGAATAGCAGCTTGTCTAACTTCCAGTTGGAATGGAATCGACGATGACTAAAAGTTTGACTGAAAGGCACCTCACCTATTTGTTTATTCGGTCAAGGATGTATACAAATCCATAATCGAGGAACCAATTGATCCTTCAATTCTACATAGCTTGTACAACCTCACCATTATAGAACGAAAACTCGATCATAATTCATAAGATACATTCATCACATGAAATATGAATGGATTACTCAACTAATAACGCACATTTCTTACTAGCTATTAATAATTTACTAAATGATTGAATATGGCCTTATCTTACTTGGAATCAAATTCTTTCAATTTATTATTTTCGTTATTCAAGCTACAACATTTACAACCAAATGCACACAAGTCATCAATATTATACTTTCTATCGTTCCAAAAAGTTCTTTTAATTTGTTTCAAGATGTGTCGTATTAGCCCTAATATCCTAGGAAACACAGACTCGGCCACGGATGTGTATTCGGACACGAGCCTGGACAATGATTCGACAATTCTGAAAATGTCGGACGTCATTATCTCAAAATTGAGCCTAGCACAATAGTCATATTACCAAATATAATTAATAGTGCCAACTACAATTGCGACCATAAGTTGTCCCAGCCTCGCCTCAGAAAGTTTCGCAAATTATACATACAAAATTAAAATTTTACAATATGCCCACTGCTCGGCCCCAAAGGAAAAAATTAATAGCTACCTATCCGGGCGGCCTTGGCGACCGGCAATGAAGAACTGGCCTGGGAACAACTTATGGACCAAAGTACCCTTGTAGCCTGAAACACACGTGGCCTTGAAATTATGTTTTTATGAATGCTTTTGGATGTTTGGATAATGCTTTTATAATTATGTTTGGATTTGTTCTTTTATAGAAATAAGCTCTATTGACTTAATATTGTCATTGCTTTAATTTACGGGTTGAATGTGCCCTTTATCTACCTTTTCGGATTAAATGTACCAATTATATTTATTTAATCGGGTTAAACGTGCCATTGAATAATGCAAATATTCAAACAAAATATGCTTTCAAAGACATAAAAAAAAATTTCAAGCATTTTTTATAAGACTTTCAATAAGCACACTTTGATTCGAAAACTTGTCTTTGAAAATCATATCTTGATTTTGCACATTGTCACATATTGCACTTATTGAGGGGGAGCATGATTAATATTATCTTCAAAAGTTTGTCATCATAAAAAAGAGGGAGATTGTT
>MKEJ01006874.1:0-14932 GCA_001753735.1 Embelia ribes | reverse complement strand
AATTTAATCCGAATAAATATATATGTTTATGTAAATTTGTAAATTTTATGCATAAATTGTCATATGGAAAATATATTTCCATATAGAAATTGTAAGGATCAAACCCTAGAGGCCGATACGTGTACATATTGGTCACTGTAACGCGGATTTTGCCCTTACTTTTTTTAAAGCAATATGTTTCATGTAACTTTATTTTTGTGATCGTATGACTAATTTGGTTTTTTTAGTTGCAATATGCATATTTATGATTTGTTGTTGACCTGGTTGTCAAGTAAATCTATTGATTGTTAAAATTTGTGAAAGGTAATAAAGCTATTAATGGCAAATGAAACCAAAATGGGTACCACAGAATCATTTATGAGCTCTAGTTACGAATAAATAGTACAAGATTTTTAAATAGGTATTTGGTTTTTAGACGGTATAATTTTGATATTTAACCAAAAATTTTAAACAAGTTTGGGATGGTTTGGATATATGGTTTTAGCATAGGGTAACGTTTATGATAAGATAATGTACTTATTTTATAATATTGCATGATGTTTCCATCGAAAATAGAGCTTTTACTTTCTGTTTGATCATATTGTTGTTAGATAGATAGATAGATAGATAGATAGATAGATAGAGTAGGGAATTAAATGAGATTGAATATTTCCATCTTCGATTATTTCTTTTTTCAGATTTTTGCGTAATCCTCAAATCTTTTTAATAATGGAAGAAATCAGACCTTGAAAAAAATACACATGGCATAATATGATAAAGCAAGGCATAGCTTTTATATATTCGATTGGTACCAAAATAATTGTTTACATTTTTAAATTGGTACATACCAAAATAATGTCTATTTTCTAAAAATAAGTTTAACTAAAATTTAAACTTCCTAAATTACTTTAAATGTATTTTGGTAATTGTACACTAAAATCACATCTATTAGGGGTAAATTTGTAAACTTAAAGGTCATTTAATGCTTTTGAGCTCGTTTAATGATTTAATTGTTAAAATTTTAACTTTTCAATATAGAACAATTGTTTTTGGGTCGGAGGGAGTATAATATATAGATTTGTGTCCAGTTATTAATTAATTCACAGGCTTTCAAGATCAACTAAACAGTACCACGTGCGGCTTATGTGTGAAATGTTTTATTGTATATACTTTAATTTCTTATGATTTTATATTCGATAAATTGTTATCTTTTATTTGATATCTTATGTTTCCTCGTGTTTTTTTTCCTGTTATTTTATAATATCAAGTTTGATGGGATTTACACGATAATAATGTTTTAATGAAAAGAATTAATTTTTATTAAGTTAATTTTAAATTTTGTCAAAATCTTATAATGATAATACTTCTAAAAAGTTAACTTTGATTGGGATAAAGTATTGAAGATTATTGGGGAATCATAAATTTGTAGCAATCATATTTTAATAATATTATCAAAAGATTTTATTTGTGATAAACGTTGCAAAAAATCGATAAGATGCGCATCACAAAATAGAGTGAAAATAGCAGAATTATTAACTTTTCTATTTATAATAAGATATGGCTTTATTTATTCCCTTTTACTTCTTGAACCATAATGGTAAAATAATGGAGAGTAGATATATTTATTTTTTGTGTGTGTGCGAATTTCTAAATAAAAATAATCAAGCATAGATTGGGAATTTTATCCTGATGACTGAAAATCAATGAATGATATGCATGCAGACTAATTGTACCAACAATTTAAAAATTTATTCAAATTAGATTTGGACAACTAGTTTATACGTATACACCATTTAGTGTTGAAATTTTGGCATCTTACCGCGCAATGCTTTTGGGATTATTCACGACGATAATATTGATGGCTATCAGAAGAAAGTACCATCTAGCATGAAGCCTGAGCTATCATTTATAAATTACTAACTTATTTCATTTTCACAAAGAAACTATGAAAAAACCTCGACAACTAGGAACTCCGGGCTTGACTTGAATGGACCATTATTTTTTTTCTTTACATATGATAAATTTAACAATAGCCTCGAGAAAAATACTTTCTCATTAATCAGTCATATTACAAAAGTTAGCTCCGTCCCGCTGTGTATTTTTTCTTTTTGTATCCATGCTTATGGATTGATAGTTTTTGATGGAATTCACTTTTATTCTATTGGTTGGTCTAAATAATTTAGTATTTTGGTTTATTGTCATTTTACGTTATTGTCCAGTTAGGAGTTTAACGGAACTAACTCTTGAGAATATGTTTTTTTTTTTATTGCGCTTCAAGTTTCCTTTTCTCAAAGACATAGCGTTGGAATTTGGTTATTGATTCTAGCTAAGAGTAATTGGGTTTGCATATCGAATAGTAAATCTTGGATAGGACAAACTATTAATCCATACTGTGAGTTTTAGACCATTGGTGGTGGATGAAAATATTCTTCTTCGGGAATAGGATTTGTGCTTAAACTCTATTTAGAGTGCGATTTGGTTGGTTTGACCTGCTTTGTATTTTTTTTTTTTTTTTTTTTTTTTAGGTTCGTTTATTGTGTTATTTGTTTTTTTTTTTTTTTTTTAATTTTTTTTTTTTTGTTTTTTGTTTGTTTTTCTGTTTGTTTTTTTTTTTTTTTTTTTTTTTGTATTTTTAGCTTCTTATATTGTCTTAGTTGTTTATTTATTTTTGTATTCAGCTAATTATTTTTAGTCTAGTTTTGGATATTAATTGATTATATAATTTATGCTAGATTAGTTTAGTTGTATCTTATTCTGGACAAGTTGTGTTTTCTGGACAGAAATGTAAATTAGTCCCATGCCTAAAATAAAGACCCACACGGTTAATTGGCTTATTTCATGATACAAAAAATAATTTAATGGTAATGAGAGATTTAAATGGAATATTAGCTAATTAAGTGAAGCTGTTATTTGGTGATTTTGTGATAATGCATAGTTGTTATGAAAAGACCTTTTTCACGGCATTTTATTTGATGAGATACGATATTGCTCGATATTGGATTCATTTTCCCCAAAAATATATTGAGTTGTTTTATTAAAATATTGAGATTCTAAAGCCGCTCTATGTTGCAAATTTCAAAAACCGCCCGTAATAATATATATATATATATATATATATATTCTCCCCCAAACCTTTAATTTGCCGAAAACAAAATATTTTAGTTTCTCAAAAGAGAAGACGTGGGAAAATCTAAAATAATAACGATTGATGTTATAGCTAATTCTATTTTTATAAGATCCTATGGTAAGAAAAAGTTATTACTAACATTATTGTGTAAGTTTTACCGGCTATATATCAAGAACTAAATAATGTTAAATGTTAAGAATTTTGACTAAAAAGTTTCCTTGTTTAAAAAGAAAGATTCAAGTTTTGTTCTGCCATGCTTTCCTTAAAAGGGAATTCATGCGTCCAAACAAAAAAGAACAATTTTTAAGACAAATTTCGAACAAGTAGAGCGACACTAATTGCAAATTCAAGTGACCCTCATCAGATTTCTGTTTTGAATACCGATTTTTTAATTACTTAAGAGACTAATACAGAAACTTAGTACAGTACTAAGACGACTTTAACTAAGATTCCAAACTATAATAGGAAGCAGGATTAAACATATCTAGAAAGGATGTGTGCTTATCCAAGCGTTGCCGGTGCTAGTGGTGCAGCATCTGATCGTGAAGGAATTTAGTACGCAAAGGGCGAGCTGAACTTGCATTCGCAACTCACACATCAACTTTCTCTCTGATTATAATGAGCAAAATACTCAAAGTTGACGTCTTGGCGAGCTATTAGATTGATGCAATCGCAGTAGAGATGAGGGAAACTATGCAACAAATAAGTATCCAACAGTGGGAGTCGAACAATGACGCCTTTGAAAGGAATTTGTGTTGATATTAAATCTACTCACAATTTAGTCCCTGTGTGATTCCTAGTAGAGAAAATCTCTATTAAATACTTTGACCCTTTTGAGTGCATAGAGAATTATAAATCTAACACTAGTTTACTTTTATGTTTTTAGTAGCTTGAATCCAGAGTGAACAAGCATTACAGGGCTTCCCCAAGTCAACCCTATCATATGCTTCAAATATGAAGCTAAAAATTGACAACTAGCATAGCAAATATTGTCAAATTTACATTTTTAAAGGCTTTGTAATCTGCACTCTTGCTTTCCGGTGATACCGAGTAGGAGAATATACATACGGAGACAGTTGCAACCATGGGATAAGATACATTCAGCAAATTTGGTATACCACTACATCACGATCAATGCAAAGACACAAGTAAAACATATTAATAACAAATGACTTCTTTAAACGAAAGACTAGCAGTAGAGAATTTACATTGTCTAGTATTCAACTCCTTCGATCTACTTTGCACAATGCATTTCATACATAAATTCAAGAATGATAATGAACTGTTTGAACAACCAAGATTTTTTTCAGGAAAAAGAAACAGGAAACTAGAGATAGTGAGGAAATAATGAAGCTCGTGCAAGACTTGAAGCTTCAAAAATCAAAAGTGGAAATGAGAACCACATAGGTTATGTTAACAATGCCAGAATCATATCAACACACACAGAGCTACCGGTTTATTGTTGTAGACAATCTTACGACAGGTGGCAATTTGGCCATCTTCTCTTGCTTCAAACACTAAATACATTGCGCGGAAAACTTATGCAGATAGTATGCAAGCAAACAATAATGCAAGCACCACATGGACTTAACCTAGACGGGAACCAAGCTTTTCTAAACAAAATGGTAACCAAACTATTCCAAAACTTGTAACCTCGACTCTAAAATCACAGAAGAGAGGCAAAAAAAAGTTAACTGGGGAAAGAATAGACACAAAATGGTGAATTCGACTACAAAATATTCGGTAACTGAGAATCCAATCTCTGCTGCAATTCCTTTAGCTTCACTGAGAGCTCAGTCTTTTGCTCCTTGTAATTTTGCAGCAAATATTCCTTTCCATCTAACAGTTCCTTTAACTCAACCACTTCCCTCTTCAGCATTTCGATTCTCTCTCCATCTCTTCTCCCCTTACCCAAAGACTCCAAACTACTCTCAACGTCGACATACCCGTTAGAGTGACCATTTTGCTCTTCAGATGGCCATATAGGAGCTGCCAATGGCTTGTCGTTATACCCAATCTGCCCCACGCAATGATCGGCAATTGCTTTCCTCAGCCTCTGAATTTCTCTCTCTGACTCGAGTAGATCCATGTTTGCGGCATCTAGCAGCGACTGAAGATGAGATGAGTGAGAAGACCGAGACTTGAGCGAGCTCTGCAATTCAACTATCTGCTCCTGCATCTCCATTATCATATTGTCCCTTCTCTTCAGTTGTTGCCTCAGTTTTTGGATCACTTCTCGTTTGCTGAAGATATCAGACCCAGATTCAGAGACGCATGGAGAGTCAGAGCAGTTGGAGTGGTGGAAAGGCTTATGTGGCAGGTCAAGACGGTCAGCAGAGGATGTCAACATTACCCCATTTTCTTTGCTGAATTCTGAAGGGGAAACTGTCACCAGAGGAAGTTCTGTCTCTGGTTCTGTAACTATTTGTCCATTGTGCTGCTGCTTAATCTCACATGTCCCTCCATTTCCTGTGTTATAAGCCTATAATATATAATTTCTGAAAGAAAAAAGTTGCAGAGGACTTGTGACATCAAAGAAATTGGAAGGGTGGAATCGAAAACCACTAAAGGTTTTGATAAGTATAGTATTTGGATGGCAGGCGCATGCCATATAAAATGTATAGCCAAAGGAAAACACTTGATGAATTGTGTAAGATACTGCAAAGTTCAAACCAGTCAAGACAAGCGAAGACCGTGATTGGATATATAGAATCCTACACGTCGAAACAATGGGCTCCTTTGTACCGTAAATTCTTAACCTCATCGAGACTCTAGTTCCACTTCATCAATCCAGAGTAGTATCAGCCAGATAAATACAGTAATAAAAACACAACCTAAGTAGTTTGATCTGGTGCAAGGTTCTGATGATAAAACTAGCATGTTGTTGTCTCCTATTTCAAAAGAACTTGTATCTTGTTTTCCCAACATTTTAAACGGGAAAAGGTTGGTTCCCATCCTTGGGTAATGCATGCTATACATGTATATTTAGGAAGACATCCAATAGCAGTGAAAAGCAGGTGCCCTAAATCCAGATTGGAAAGAAAAATTATATCCTACTCTTTTGAACTTAGGAACAAAGAAGAATTGCACCTGACATGTAACTAAAGCAGCCATCATCATCTTGAGCATAGGAATATCCGTTTGAAAGCATGCGTGCTGACTTCCTTCTATCACCAATTTTTCTATCTCCTGCGTAGTTTTAACAAATGTAAAAAGCAGGTATAACACTCAAGAAAACAATATAGATGTAAAAATTGATACCATTGTATGTTTTTTCTGGTTCTTTTGCATCAAGTGCTTGTTTAAGCTTGAAACCTAGACCAATTGATAATGTGCTCAATAATGCACCTCCAGCTACAAGGATCCAAGTTGGTCCCTTACCCTCAAAATTTCTTGACCCCTGAGCTCTGGAGACCGAATTGGTTCTAGATTCCATTTCCAGGGGCTAATGAACTGTCCAATGAAAAGTCAAATATGACCTACAAAGGATAACACACTGATCTTAATACACTCCAGAACCAGGTAAAAAGTAGTCGAAAAGGCTACAATGGATATCTAAAAAAGGAAAAAATGCAATTCACCAATATTTTATAGTTACTTGTACCAGACATCAAAGAATAAGAAGTTTGATAAAGGAACGTGAAAAATAAGTTCAGGAATTTAATCATGGAGGTGAAGAACACGTATTTGAATAGTTTCACAACCTCTTTGTAAGGTTAATGAAAGCTAGACAAGAATCTACACCAATTCTCTTCCACAATTTGGAGCAAGTGAAACAACAACGTGAAATTAATAAGAAAAGGTAGGCACCGGGAAGTTTTAACATAATAAACCACTGTACATCTCGCGTGGAATATAACATAAAGCTAGAGATTTAAAGAAAATGAACTTAA
Organism: Embelia ribes; assembly: GCA_001753735.1. NCBI lineage: Eukaryota > Viridiplantae > Streptophyta > Magnoliopsida > Ericales > Primulaceae > Embelia > Embelia ribes. The sequence goes on along the minus strand of MKEJ01006874.1, from coordinate 7,933 downwards.
TCTTTGGATAACGAAGACCCCATGGGGAGACTAAAATTAAATGACTAGTTTGAAAAATACAATCCCCATTTCCTCTTTTCTCTGCTCGTCTTCCCTTGGCAAAAAGGGGGAAAAAAAAAGTAAAGAACTTCTACTAAAAGGAATCAATAGTAAAATGAGTACGGCTGCAGATACACTTATTAACAGGTTGATTATGCTAACGGAGCAAAACACTGTCCAAAAATAAAAGCAAGAGGCCTCAAAGCGAATAAGCAAAGCAACAAATCTTGCGAAAGGCCCACTGGTCTTTGCCTCAACTGTAAGTAAAAAACATAGCTGAGACAACAATTCCCATGCACCAAACAATGAAAAGATGAAAGGTATTCCGAACACCAGAAATACAGTTTGGAGCCACATCAGCATTCCAAAGACTATCTTTGCAAAGATCAAGCGCAATATACGTACATTTCACAGCTGAAAGGTAACATTAATAATTGATTCTATTTTCTTAATAAAAAGAAAAGTCAATGATTGACAACATTAAGAGCTTCTACACCCTCTCAAACTTTAATCCATAAAACACTCAATTGTGTAGTTACATATCAAGTTCCACCCATTCAAACTAGACAAGGTCATTAAAGAATTCCAACAGCAGAGAACTCTTCATACAAACCACAACTGGCAACTTCCATAGGCTAAAATTGCACAAGAATATTTAGTAACATTAACTCGATGCATCTCCTTCCTCAAACTTGAATCTACTAAATTAAACTTCTAGATTGTATCATAAAACTCTCAGAAGGATAGCTACTAATACGATCTTGATCTAAAGTGATCAGGAATGGTAAAGTTAGACCTTTATAAGGTCAGCACAAGCTGTCATAGTGGTTATTTTTTAGAGAACCCAGGAAGTGAAACCACAACTGCTTGTCAGCTCTAATGGCTACAATAAACAGAGGTGCCTTCAAAATATATGTACACATATGCCAATTCTAAGGAGGGAAAGAAACAGATTGCAGGCCCAGAAGATCACATTAGTAAATGATGTGTGCATGAACTGCAAGTTGACTCATATAAAGAGATACAAAGGAAACACCTACAGATTGCAGACTTAGTTGTCAGTTTGTGGAATGAAAGAGAGGAGTAAATTTTGATGAAATGTGATGAAGATGGTAAAATGGCCAATTAACAACACCAAAGAAAGGCGGTATGTATATCAAAGAATGTCTGGCTTTTTCCCTCTTTTTAACTAAAAGGCCAACAACAGATTCTTCATCAACTTAATAGAAACATAATGCCAAGGAACTGAGAAACATGGTTTGCCTTACTTTTGTGCTTGTAGCCAAATTAGGCATACAATAGCACAAGCAAAATAAAAACAACATGATTATGTGCAAACGTTTGCTTAAACCAAAGGAGCAAATAAATTGTGCCTATAAGCTAAATTCGACAAGTCGCAAGCCTAAGTTTCAAAATGTAATATCTGACTGGGATCCATACTTTGTTGACATCCAATACTTGCTAAATTCTTTAAATCAGGATTGTTTAGACTGCAATGCCTCAAAACAATAAGTTTAATGCTCATTTAATAAACTGCAATCTTCCATTCCCTGGACACTAACTTAGTCCATGCTATTGGTATCCACACAGTGTGTTTTGAACTCTTGCGGACTCAAGCAATTAGTTAGTATCAGAAAATTATACCATATATTGTGCCCTCGTGTATGAGCAATAAAGGTTCTGAATACAGCTCTGACGATCCTATACAGATCTATTCTCTAGCAAAGCACAGGCGGGTAGCATCTTCATACTCTATCATGATAATCCACAGAAAGTATAATATTAAGGACATGAACTGGGTTCGATGCATTTCCAGTTCACTTAAGTCCAGATATCACAATATTATGCAATTGAAATTATGTTAAGTTAAATTGACATGCATATCATTTTTTTTTACTTGGTACCAAAAGGCCTGTTCAATTGGAAAACAAAGGAGACAAACATGCAAATTATGGCTATAAGCGAGTCATTAACATGGACAACACTTCTCATCAGAAAAAGAAAATTCCATGCACGTTTCCGCAGATGCTTGTCCTTTAATGTGTCTTCGAAGAAATGAGAATGCAAGATACAAAACTTATGCAGCTCGCAGTTTTCATTTTCAGTCTGCATAAATATAAAGCACAGACAAGTAAAATGCACACAGAGAGTTCTATTAAGCATTTCATCGAACGTGCACAATGAAAGTGGTCCAAACCACAAAGGCCCAAAAGTCTCATTTTCATGACATTCAGTCGCTAATAGGTAAGGGAAACAACGTTCTATAATTTGCTATTCTCTTACCCTTTTTCATTTTACTTATAAAAAAAAGGTAGGAGGATAGCTAAATATAAAAAGTAAAGGTGTCAAAACGGCCCGCAACCCCATGGCCAACCTGGCCCAACAGGCCACGGGCCGGCCACGTTTATAAATGGGTAGGCCACGGGCTGACATTTTTATAATTTTGAGCCCACGGGCCAAGCCCGTTTAGGCCCGTGGGCTGGGCCAAAAAGCCCATTAGGATCTATTTTAATAGATAACATTATTAAACATATAACTCACAAAAATTTGTACTTTTACTTATTTCTTGTCCTTAATTTTATTTTTTTTTTAAATTTACAAATAAAAAAAAATCAATTTTCTTTTAAATATCATCAATTTATTTCAAAGAAAAACAACTTTTTTTAAAAAAACTAAAATATGAAATAAACCATTAATTCTTGAAAAAATCTTAACTTCGATTTTAAAAAAGAATATTAACCTTAATTTTTCAAATATCTTTACTATTTCAAAGAGAACCTTAACTCAATTTTTCATAAAAAAAAAGCACAACCTTAACTTCTAAAATATTTATACTAATATTTATTTATTTTTTAATTAAAAAAATTAAAATCACGGGAGGGCCCAGGCAATCAACAAATGGGACATGGGCTGGCCATGGGCCAAGCATTTCATGAAATGGGCCGGGCCAACCCAACCCAGCTACAGTGGTGGGCCAACAAGGCCATGGGCTGGCCCATTAGAGCCAATAAACAGGCAGGGCCGGTCCGTTTGATAGCACTAATAAAAAGTTGTTTCCCTTATTTGAAGAGTAACCCCCTAATTGCTAATCGTTTCCATTTTACCACATTTTGGTGACTAATCATTAAACACAAACTGATAAGCTAAGCGGTATCTGCTTATGTATGCTCCCATATATTTCAACACAAGGGTTTCCATAGCCAAAGCCAACCATAAAGAGTATTAAGAGATGTGATACCACCTCATCTACAAGCTTAAGATTGATGCATACACTCACTTGTGACATATTTTTTAGCCAGTGCCTCTTAAGCTTTCAGGGAGAAGTGCATTATATTAGTTATTATCTTCGACACATCCTCTCCCTTGTGCCATACTTTTTTGAACCACACAAGTGCAAATTAATTTATAACAAATGAGACTTGAACACTGGACGTCAACCTAATATTAATTTAAGTAATGTGATACCATCCCACCTAAAAATCTATTATAATAGTCAGAGTGGACCCAATATTAGAATAGGGTTTAATTTCCATCCACCGTTGGTGCAGAGAATCAATACACAATTGGTGAGCCCCATTCACTTGCAGAGACAGCCACAAATGCACATGTGTCATTTATCTACACCCGCTGGTGTGCTAATCGTTTCCATTTTACCACATTTTGGTGACTAATCATTAAACACAAATTGATAAGCTAAGCAGTATCTACTTCTGTATGCTCCCATATATTTCAACACAAGGGTTTCCATAGCCAAAGCTAACCATAAAGAGTATTAAGAGATGCAATACCACCTCATCTACAAGTTTAAGATTGATGTATTACACTACTATTTATTATCTCAAAATACACCGCACACTCACTTGTGACATTTTTTAGCCAGTGCCTCTTAAGCTTTCAGGGAGAAGTGCATTATATTATTTATTATCTTCGAAACATCCTCTCCCTTGTGCCATACTTTTTTGAACCACACAAGTGCAAATTAATTTATAACAAATGAGACTTGAACACTGGACGCCAACCTAATATTAATTTAAGTAATGCGATACCATCCCACCTAAAAAATCTATCAAAATAGTCAGAGTGGACCCAATATTATAATAGAGTTTAATTTCCATCCACCGTTGGTACAAAAAATCAATACACAATTGGTGTGCCCCATTCACTTGCAGCGACAGCCACAAATGCAAATATGTCATTCATCCATACCCGTTGGTGTATGAAAATCCATACACTATCGGTGGATTAAAATTAAATTCATATTCTAACATCAAAAAATAAGATATAGGATCGATATTTTCAAATTATAGGCCCCCAAGAAAACTCATAGTCCGTTCCTGATAATAGTTATTATCTTCAGCAATGAGAAATATTCAAAATTAAGTAGATACATAAATCCGAAAATAAATGAAGTACATATATAAACGGGCAAAATTAGATATATAGCAAAGTAAGTCAGCATGAATGAAAACCCATAAAAAATTATCGAGCAGAAACAATACCTGAAATTTTTGCTACATAATTAGCTGAAAATGAAGCAGAAACCGAGGCAAACGTCAAATTAACACGAATAATCACTCTGATAATCACGATTAAAGGCTCAAGAGTCCTTTGATCGGATAGGGTTGGGGTTAAATTTAGGGCTAGGGTTTCTGAGAGAGCATAAAGGAGAAGGGAGAGAGAGGGAGAGAGAGGGAGAGGGAGATTATGACTTCGAAGTGGTCTTGGATCTTGCGGGGGTCGAGGGGTTGGCCGTTGGGGTCGACGCCGGGGGTGATGGAATCGGGTCGCTGGTACATGTTGGCGAGTAGTATGGTTGGGCTGATGCTAGGCTTCGTGTGGAGCCTAGAGCACCTGTCCCCGTGCCTGCACGCCCCGATCTTGAAGTAGAACGGGCAGTTCACCCGGTCCTTCTCCGTCCCGAATATCGACGCCAAGTGCTCCGCCATCTCTCTCTCTCTCTCTCTCTCTGGCTCTCTCTCTAGGGTTTTATAGACGCTGTCCTGATAGATATTTACGTGTATACATATATAGATATCTGGTATTTGTAAGGAAAAGCATTACATGGGCCGGACCGGGTGATGTTTGTACACAGTCAGCCCAATTACTAACCTCTAAGTAGCAATCCGAGTAGTCTGAACCCATTCGGTTTACCACTTTTAACAACGGTTCTATTCAATTTTATAAATTGCAAAAATTCATTTTTTTCGGGTGAACCGGATCTATTTTACAAATGTGTTTCAAAAAAATACATATGCAAATATTATAAATTAGTGTGAAATAATAATGATATTTATAAATTAATAAAAGGCTTTTGGTTAATCGATACCACTACACATAGTACATACATATTACATTATATATATGCACAATACCTTAACAATATTACATTTATAATATGTACAACAGTGATATTGTATACTCCTCTATAAGTATATTATAAGGATAGAAAATATATTGCATTTATATATACACAGGACATATATATTATATTTATATATACATATGCCTTGCACAAGAGAGAAAATCGGCACACAAATACCACCGCCGACTAACTTCTCCATTGCTATTCATCTCAATCATTGTTGTGACGTCGCTTGTCCACCGTTAGCCACTTCAATTGACTAGATTAGCTCCCAGTTGATGGATTGCACTTTCAAAAAATTTAGGGCTTTTTATGATGAACAAATCAGAATTGGAATTATCAATTAAGGGACGTGGTTCGATATGGATAGGTATTTGATTTCTAATAATCGAGGGACATGGTTCGATATGGATAGGTATGCAAGAATTGGAATTATCAATTAAGGTAAGTTTCTTATTTAATTTCTTATTTTTTGTTATTTACTAATTTCGTCGATATGGAATCGATACAATAGTAGATCTATATTGTACAATTTGCCACCTTCACAACTGATATATGTTCCCAATCGATACACCCCTGTGAAACATATGGTCACTATGCGATACAGTACGTATTGTATGATACATATCATGTACTGTACGACATTGATAACTATGCTTATGATATATAGAAGGACTTATAATACCATTTCTCTTCTTCTAAATAAAAAATTTACAATAATGTGTTGGTTCCTTATGCAATTCACAATAAACAAAAATATGCAATAAATAGATAATGTAATAAAATAAATAGAGTTTAGGAATGGAGAATTGCAAACATAATTTTTATAGTAGTTCGGCCAAAGATCTCATGATCCCCTATGTCCACTCTCTAAAGTCTTCGCTTGAGGTTCTGTTAATCACCAATAAAACAATTATATCAACTTATTAGCTTCTCGAGTACTAATCACTATACTTGAGATTATCCCTCAAGTCTTAGAGTATACCCTTACACAATCAACACAAAGTTTGAGAATGAAATATTACAACTTTACACTCACTCTCAACTTTACACTATTCGCAATGCAAGTTCATAATGTCGCCACAGTAAAATCTAGACAACGAAACACTTGTCTCCAAATCTCTATTCAATCACATCTCCAAACGCTAACCATTCCATAGACCCTACCCATAAGTCACAAGGGTTTACGCAATCTAATTAGCTCTAATACTAACTTGTTACACTCCGAATTTTGGGGAACTCAACAACGTAAACTAAAAGAAGAAAAGAAAAGATAATAAACCAGATAATCGATAATCCGTATCTCTAATAACGTAATATAGTATTCCATCTCAAAAATGAATACAACAGTAACCTATTTATACATATCATCTTCAATATATATATTAACACCAACAATAAAAAAAAATACATCATAATAATAACTGTACAAATCACTTGCCTCAAATGCAACAAATAGCAACTATGAAGCTACCTTGAGTACAACAAAACAAATAACCTCTTCTACAATTGCATGCCACTAAAATATGTCCCGAGTCCTCTTATGCACCTACAAAACAGATTGAATGGCAATGTATAAAAGTAGAATACGGATTTGATAGTCAACCAACAACTTAAATATGAGTTTATGTGGTCTCGATATGTATGTACATGCTTGTATAAGAAAAGCACATACATAAAGTCAACAAAAGCCATGAAAGTCTCCAAATACAACTACTGTCAACGAGTGGTACGAGTATCCTACCAATACAATTCCAATCAACGAATATTACGAATACATTAAAAGTACAACTTTAAGTAACGAATACAACAAATGCATAATAAGTACAACTCCAAACAACGAATACTACGAATGTATTACAAGTACAACCCTAAACAACGAATACTACGAATATATTAGTAGTGCAACAAATGTCAACAATACTCCGAATATCCTACAAAGACTACAAATGTTCCACAAAGCGCTATATACACATACACACACACTATATGTCAACCCAATCCCCCAAATGTATTACGAATGTAACAAATGTACAACAAATTCAACATATAAACTACAGATACAAGGAATGTCTACAAATCCTCCGAATGGTATACGAATACTACAACCTTTGTCAACGACCTTTGACAATGACTCAAAGTGAAAGGTAGGACTAGTATCTCTCCGAAGGTTTTGGGCTACTACGAATGCCCAGACTATAATCCGCTACTTCGAGGCGTGATGCGATTATAGCCTTACTATGACCCGCCACTTTGAAGTGTAACACGATCATAGTCCAACATATTGAGTTGTAAAGGTCACTCTTTACACAAGTTTGTAGCTCTCACAGAATGTTGTAGGCATGCTTTATCTATACTCCTCGAAGAGTTAAAATTAACGAAAGATTTTTGTTGGTTAAAGTCGACACTGGCATCCCAAAAAGAAATAGAAAATGATTGAAATTCTATTAAGGTAATGATAATAAAAATGAGACAATACATTCATGATATCATACTTTTCAATTCCATGAATGGTATGCTTTTACTCCCCGA